>JUFY01034131.1:207414-263720 GCA_001855655.1 Leptopilina clavipes
TTAATATTAGATATAATTTTTTTATTAATTTAATTTAATTTTCTATTTGTAAATTTTGAATTTTTTATTGTTATTTATTTTATTTTTGTTTATTTCTATTTAGATTTTATTTCCTCACTTTAATTCTGTTAGAAAAATATTTTTAATCGATTATTTATACTTTTATAACTATTCTGATGTATTTTTTAAAATAAACACTACCCACACTACACTGCAAAAACAAGTGTCTCATTTTGAGACGTTTTGTCCACATATTTGAGTCACGTGTCTCAAATATGTGGACAAAACGTCTCAAAATGAGACACTTGTAAGACACTTGTTTTTGCAGTGTATATGTAGATGTAGTGTTTTTTTATAAAGTACGCCAGTGGACTTCTAATAATAAAAAACAATGGATTTACATGTGAAAAGTTATATATAGAGTCAGTTTAAATTAGAAATATTTTAATAATAGCTTATTATAAAAATGTAAATACCACCTTAAAGGTTGAAAATATATTTTTTTCTTAAACTACCCTGTAGTTGTAGTCATCCCAATGAGAGTCTAGACTGGATAAACTACTCTGATGAATCTACAACTTCAGTTTTATATGTGGGTATTTTTGAAATCATTGTCTTTTATATTTCTCAGTAACAATGAGAAAAAAAATTATATATTGTTCTTTTAAAAGACAAACGATAAAACTTGACAAGAATTATTTACATTCACCTTTGTTAACATTTTATTATTTCTGTATTATAATTTATAAAAAGTATTTTAATCTTTCTATGACTTTTTATAACTTTTATTTGTGTTTCGTGTCAACTTTAACAAATAGTAGAAGAGTCCTCTTTCACATATATAATAATTTTATTATTTTATAATAATTTTCTAATTTGAAAATTAAATGTTGAACTAATTAAAATAGGGTCTTTTTTAATCAGTACAGTTATTTTATGAAGAATCTAAATCAAAATTTTAGAAAAGACCTTATTTTACGAAAATTTAATATTTTGTAGGATGTTCATCCACTAAGCTTTTCGTGCTAGAGAGTAGCAAACCAAAACTTAATAAGTCCAGTTTAATAATACATGAGATATACACGTGTATGAGACTCTTAGGTCACATAATATTGAATACTGGGTGATTCTAAACTTTTTATCCCTTTGTATTACTCAATTATATTAAAGTGTTTAAAATTTTTATCATCTTAACTATGAAAAATAGTGTATTATACCAAATAATTACATATTAATCAATTATCAATTAATTATCCTTTTACTTTTATATTTTAAATTCTGTTATGTAGTATCGCAATACAAATTGCAAATTTTACAATACGGATTGAAAAGGTTACAATGCATATTGTAAAGGTTACCATATTTAATTGTAAAAAATTCAATATATATTGTAAAGATTTCAAGACAGATTGTAAAAGTTTCATTACGGATTGTAAAAGTTGCAATAGAAATTGTAAAAATTAGAATACAATTTGTAAGTTTTACAATACGGACTGTAAATTATACAATGCAGATTTTAAATATATAGATTGTAAATATTACAATTCATATAATAAAGCTTTTATATCACATCTTCCAATTATAGAATTTGATTAAATTGTGGAAAATTTTACAATTAATTACAATATAATTGATGAAACATTTATTTTCTTTTATTTAATCACGCATTTAATTACAACTCTACATCTATTTGTAATTTAAAAAGAAAATCTCCTCTAATCAGTTCATTAAATCAGTTGATTACCTCAATCACGAGATATAGAATTCTTTTGATTAAAAATGAAAAATAATGAAAAAGAAATGTAATTAAAAATCACTGAAAAACTGATAGTATAGTTGTTAATTAGTAATTTCTAAATACTTTCCCTGTTATTAGTATGTGGAAAAATTTGATTTTTCCCTCAAAAGATAATAATTAAAAAAAAAAATGTCCAAAATTAAAACGCGGGAATTATTTCCTGGACCTATATATGAAAGTGTATTCTCTAATTTCATTTTAACGTTCACGATTTGCATTCTCTGAACGAATTATCGTGTGGCTCCACCACAACGTAATTTACATTAGCATCGAGATAAATTCCAGCTCGTGATAAATATAGTAAACGTTACAATAACACTTAAATCTTTCACATCATTTTGTAGATATATATTTTTTGCGATAGAAAGTGTCTTTATAAATGCATTATAGCGGACATTTTTCAATTATATTTTTATTCCTGATACTCAAATTACAAAATTATTAATTTCAAAATTTTTTGTATATTTAGTCTCAGTAGTAAAAGATATTGCAGTCGGACATGAAGTTTCTGGAATTCCAGTTGTTTTAGTATCAGTAGTAAAAGTCAGTTTCAGACAGACAGAATAGTTTGTTTTATGTATATTTATTAACAGTTGCAGTCAGATAAAATTTTCTCGAATTCTCTTAGATTTGTTGTGACAGTAGTAAAAGTCAGTTTCATACAGACTTTTAAATTTGTGTGTATTTATTATCAGTAGTAAAAGATATAGTTGAGTCAGACAAGATTTTCTCGAATTCTTGTAGAATTTTGTGTCAGTAGTAAAAGTCAGTTTCATACAGACTTTTAAATTTGTGTGTATTTATTATCAGTAGTAAAAGATATAGTTGAGTCAGACAAGATTTTCTCGAATTCTTGTAGAATTTTGTGTCAGTAGTAAAAGTCAGTTTTAGACAGACAGAATGGTTTTTTGGGTATACCTATATTTATCATCAGTAGTACAAAACAGTTGCAGTCTGACAAAATTATATCGAATTCTTGGAGATTTTTTGTTTCGGTATAAATGTTACAATTTTTTTTTATCGGTTTGTTTTCCTTACTTATGTAAAAATTCGAATGAGGTACTGACAAAGAAATCCACAATTGAAATTTTAAATCCTTTTATTTGTTTATGTCTATATATGTATACATAAGTGTTTGCTACTTTTTAAGTAAAAGTTTTGTTAAGTAATAAAAGTCTGGTATGGTTATTAATATGTTATAATTTTTTTATATACAAACTTTTGTAATTACTTGGAAAATTTATAATAACCATGTTTTATTTAGTTACTTTATAGTACAAAAGTTATATACACCCACGAATAATAACTTTTATGTCTTTTTACGATTCAATTTAAGATTCGTTTTAAAAGTTTCAAGTTTCCAGATATCTTTTGAACAGCAGTAAAAAATAATCCTGTGTATAATGTCAAAGCTTGAAATTTGATTGATGAAAGTACGATTTTGCTTCAGGGTTTTTAAAATACCACAAGAAAGTGATTTACCTGAAATAGCTAAAATTCTGAAGAAATAAGATACCCAAAATTTGCGAAAATAAATTCTTATTTAAAAAAGGGCTTTAATAAGAGTTTTGCTAAAAACTATAGGAAGTATTTTAGGCCCTTGCCAAAGCCTTATTTCAAATAGGACAAAGCAGTTAAATTTTTCCGCACGAATGTTTTACTTTTTCTATAAAGTTTTAGCGATTTCAGATAAGTAAATCTTTCATATTAATCAATTTTCAAGATGAGAAACTTTTCCTATTTTCTCGAATTTTGTTTTAAATATTTTTTTATAAACATATTATTTTATTAAACATAGAAAAATAATTTTCCATGTTTTTTTAATAAGAATTTTTTAGTCTATTCCATTTTATAAACTATAGAAGGCTCGCACATTTAATTCAAAACTAGAACTAATTCTGTATTGGTTTATTATTAAGAGTTATAGCGTGACTCTCCCTGCATTAAGCTAAAAGCCATAACAAAAGATGTGTGGTTCTAGAATTATTTTTTAAAACAATAACTGAACATCTAAAGTGTTTTCTTTGTTAGAAAATTGGAACAAAAATGAATTGAAAAACTTTTTGTTACTTAAAATTTAATGAATATTATTATATTATTATTAATTATTTTCTTCTCAGGAGAGAATATTAATTTTAAAATGTCTTGAAATATAATAAAATTATACATTAACTGAGATTAAAATTACTCGGAGAGATATGATATACATTTAATATTTTAAGAATCTTTGGGAAACTATTGTTTTTAAGGGGGTTTTTAAGTAAACATTGAGAGATGAAATTTTGGTATTTGCGGCACTGCAGTAGAGCCCTCCGCCCATGGCCGAATCGATTCGTCAGAGGCCCTTATACGCTTTAACCTCCTCAAGCGATACCACCAAGCAGGTCACGCTGGTCGTTCCAGTTTTCTTTGTACAATAAGTCACAACCCACTGCTAAATTTGACAGTGTAAAAAGTTTTCAAGTTGACTTTTCATTTCCTAAAATTGACAAAATCTCATCTCTTTCATGAGGACAAATTTCTATTAAACAGAATTTCTGTTTAATAAAATTTTCCCCAATGCCATCAAATTTAAATATTGATCCAAAATTAGTTGAATAATTATTTTTTTTAACTTTGTTGGGTGAATTGTTCAATTTAATTTGAATTTCGCGCCAATATATTCTATAACTGTCCGATAGATGTCAGGAAAACTCGTTGCTCACAATTGAGATTAAATTATTTTTAGTTGTAGTTTAATATTAAATAAAATATGTTTCTTCTAATTCTATCTTTTCAAGTTTGAAGGATAATTGACTTTAGAACTAAAATTTATTTACGAAATATGAATCTATATTGGTTGGATTTTTCTTTTATGGTTTGAATCGAAATATTTTAGCTTAAATCAAATACGTAAACTATTAGAAATGATTAACTGTGCGGCTATTAATAATTCTTAATTACATATTCATCTCCAACTGGATTCTATTTTCTGTGGTATTATTTGGTAATAAACCCAGAGGAGAAATTAGTTACTATTGACTGAAAATCAATAACAAAACGGTTGCTAAATCATCAAATGATGAATTACATTCATGTTGTTTTTGTGTGCGCTTTCCCGTAGTTTTGCATTCGGTATTTTTGTTCTTTTTTCTAACTATTTTGAAAAAAGAAGAAAAAAAAATAGTGAGAAAAAAGTACAAAACCAAAGCATACACCTTTTAACTTTATTGTACTTCCCGTTTCTTTCATTGCTGACAATTCAATCATTCGAATTGAAAGTACATTCACTGACATTATTGGAATGTCCATGGAATGCCTCTCTAAAAAATTATATCGAGTAAATGTCACTTGCACTGTACACATACTGATCTTTTAAAATTTATGTTTGGTATTCTTACTTTTCTCGTAAATCCATTATTATTTAGATTTTATTTTATCCTCGGCTTATTTTTTTAATTTTTTGTTGAGTACGTCTGAGTGGAAGTATTTAGATAAAGTTTCAAACTAAATATACTTCGAGTCCTGTCGATTTTTGACGAGTTAAGAAGGACGTTAATTATTTTAGAACGAGTGAAGGCGCTTTGAATGGAACAAGGGATTTAAATTGGCTGAAATTATTTTCTTTTTTTTCAAATCTGTCAGCATCATTAATATGTTATTGAGCATGTCATTCTCTCAATAATATCGATCAGTGAAACATATTTTCCTGTAAAGAGAATAGAGAATTTTGTATTCAAATTCAACATTCATGTGTCGGAATAATTGATACTCTTGAATATAATGTTAAAAAGGCCGTTTTACACTTTTTTCTTTTACTTTGTTTCTATAAAAATAATTTATATTTCAGATTGAATTTATAAAATGTAATTAATAATTTTCGAAAAAAGTAATATTTTTATTTAAAACTAATTTTATATTCTATTTTCTAAATTTTCTTTCTAAAATGTTGTGCGGGCTGCTTTATAAAAAAAGATTATCATTATTATAAATTGACTATTAGGGAACTTTTTGGTCAACCCTTATTGTATATTTTAAAGGGAAAAAAGTCTGAATGGTTGTATAGAATCCATTAAAGAGAAGACAAATTTCCATTTAATATGTACGTGCAATATATAGTTAAAGTACAATTACGTCATGAATTTTTAAGGCGACAACGCCTGCGCTTCTACAATGGATACACGTGGAGTGTTCACGAGTAACTAAAAATAGAATAAAAAAAAATAATAACTTGCTACTATGATCCTATTTCTGATGAACTGACTAAAATTATAATTTAATACTATACACATGTTTATACACATTAAATGATAAATAGACGTTTTTCCTAAAGACTTTACCCTATATTTTTTGAGGCAGATATACGAGAATCAAAGATGTGTAGAAGATTAATGAATAGATGTATATATTTTATATATATAAGAAAGAGATATTTTTCCCAAGTGGAGAACTATCTTTCCCTTATAAATTACAATTTATGGGTACATTGTTTCCGAAATATCAGTCACAATATCTTCCAAACATTTACTTTTGCTTTTTTTCCCTATAATATATATTATGTTATATTTTATCTTGAAATTATTATATTGGTATATACGGAGAGAAAAATGCCGTTGACGTGTTAAAACTAACTTAATTGTAAACAATAATTTAATTTTGCATAAAATTTTATTAGTAAAATTATTGTTTACAAATTAAAATTAGTTTGTTTATAAGGTATTTTAAAGTTTGATTAATTTAAAGAAAAAATTAGATCGATTTTATAAAAATTTGCAAGTTTAAAAAGCAATTATTTTTTATTAAATCAACAAAAAGGTTTGATTGAGGAAAAAAGATGGATTTTAATCAATCAAACTTTAATATGGCAGAATTTATAAATTAAATTTCTTTATTTCAATGTCAGTTGAAAATGAAATTCAATTTAAATGAAACTAATGGAAAAGAGTGAAAAAGTAACATTTAAAATTCAGTAGCACAAATGCGATTAAATCAAACTAATCTTGAAATGAATCGTTAGTTATCTCTTAATTCAAGTAGTGTGAGTCGTTTTTTGGTCAGACATTCACTTATGATAATCTGGTTTAAACCAAGTTGGAAGAAAAAGCTAAGAAATAGTTTTATATTATAGAAAACTATATAATTTATTGATAATATAATTAATTTAATATTTAATAACAATATAATTTTAGTTGTTAATTTTGAGAAAAGTTTTATTTTAAACGCAAACGTAGTATTTTTGTTCTGAAGAAAAATTTTTTAGTTGTCAAGTCATTATTTGATTTATAAAGAAATATTTTTGTTAACTTGAAATAATTTTTGAGGACAAAATTTTTTTTAAATTAAAGAAAATTTTCATTTGAACTGAATAAACCAAATTGTTTATTCAACTATAAACAATATGTTTTAATTTATTTAATAAAAGACAAATTTGCGTTAAATAAATCAAACTTATCTCTTGAAAATCTATGATTAATTTATGAACGTCTCCCCTATTTACGTATAAATCACAATAAGAAAAATGTACAAAGATATCAAGTTACCCTTCTTCAACGCCCCTTCTCTCCAAAACTTATAATGTTATTTATGATCGTCTTCATGATATAAATATCATTAAAATATATTATATTATAATTAATTATAATATAACATATCATTTCGATATTTATAATATATTAGAATTTTTCTTTTTCCATTATTTCATTTTTTGTTCCAATTTATTTAGTTGTTGTCATTTGTTTTACTTAACCCAAATGTATAAATGAAGTGAGGAAATTAAAAAAAATTATATGTATAATATATAGAGCGAATAATAAGTTCTATATGCAATAAAGAAGCAGGCAATATAAATTGTATATATTTGTGATAAATATATATTATAATGACACTTTTGCACGTTTAAATGATATATAAAGATGACGAATAAATGAATACAATAAATTTTTGTATTTGTCTATTTCGTTGATGTAAAAAGCTTTCATACTCGCACTGCATTTTTTCGCGTTGTCATTGTTTTTCACAAGCTGTGAATTAAATGTCCTATGTGATAGTAACTGGGTGTTTCTTGCTTGCAGCACCAGGGCGCCGCCCAGGCATTGGTGAGTAGCATGTCCCTCTGGTTCCCCACTGTTATGCTTCGTTGTCAGCTTTCTTTTCTTTGTGCTTTTGCAATATGTGTCCCATACATACCCTTTATATATAAATATATGTATATACCCTCTAATTACATTCCAGTCAATAACAATAATTTAAAAAAAAACCATATATTTCTACTATAAAAATCATATGTTTCTATACAGAAAACATGAAGATTGTTTTTCTTTTGGTAAACATAGACATTTTTCCACATAAAAAATACTTATTTGAATGAAGCATATTTATTTCAAATTATTATTTTATTGTGTCAGTAGTAACAGTATATGCTTTAGTCAGACAACTATTCTAGAATTTTTGTAAATTTAGTATTAGTAGTAAAAATCAGTTATAGTCGGACAATTCCCTGTCCTTTGGTAAATTATGCATTAGTAGTAAGAAGCAGTTTAAGTCAGACAGAATATTATTGTAACCTAGTAAAATGCTGTATCAGTACAGTAAAAGTTTTAGCCTAACAGAATTTCGTCAAATAAGTAGTAAAAGTCCCTTTTTAGTCAGACAATACTTTTCATTAGATAAGGAAGTTTGATATCAGTAGTAAGAACCAGTTTTAGTTAGACGAAACTGTCTTAAATCCCTATAAATATCAGATCAGTAGTAAAAGTGACTTTTCGTCAGACAATGCTTTCCAATAGTTATAAGAAAGTTCGATATCAAGTAGGAAGAACCAGTTTTAGTCAGACAGAACTTTTTTAAATTTTTTCAAATATCAAATATAAGTAGTAAAAGATAATTTTAGTCAGCCAAAAGTTTTTGCAATATCTTTGATTTTTAATCATTAGTTGTAGAAGTGAATTGAACATAGATGTGTCAAATTTTTCAACTTGGTAGCAGTAGTGAAAATCAGTTATAGTCAGACTAAAGTTTCATCAAACCTAACAATTGAATCATTCAATTAAATTTCTGGAATAATTTAGTAAAATTTGTGATTTTTTACCAATTGGAAATAAATTTTCAAACATTGAAATTTTTCTCATATATAAAATTGTTGAACAATAATTAAAAATGGACAAATTGCGTGCTTTTCATTGCTTCCTTTTGTTCGTATTTATATGTTTATTATTACTCATACGCTTTACGCATTTTCACTCAGTATTTCGACTTTATCGATGTGTGTATACTAAATGAAACAAATTCATAATATTTTTTAGTCCTAATAATTAGTTAATTAACTAAAATAACAGGGTATATTGTCTGAATGTTGCACGAATTTATCAAATATATATTTTTTCTCTAACCCATTAGTTTGTAGGTTTCGTAATAAAATTCTATTAAGTTGAAAAAATATTTTTCTTTTTTTTGTTTTGTATTTCTTATTAGGTTTATAGTGATTACATATGTATAATAGTTAATTCGATTTGAAATTTGAGAAGACAGGTGCTTTATAATGTGTTTATAGTATCGAATAATTATATACTTATGTATAAAAATACCTATTCACGAATACATTATTTAAGTCATGAAAGTATAGCCGTTGTGTCAGGGAAAATATATTTGTAATTCACGACTTTTCTTGTTATTCAATTTCCTGTCTCGCAATATGTTTAGAATTTTAATAGTCTTTATAATAGAGTTTTTTCGATTTAAATTTATAATGAAAAGTTGCTAAAAATAGGTAAACAATGAGATGAGTTAAGAAAATAAAATTACTTAATATATCCCAGTGGGAAACATACGATTTAAGATTGGACTAATATTTAACCAATCTTCAATCTTGTTAATTTCCCACTGAGTATATAAAAAATCTTTTTTTTTATTTACAGAATAATTGTAATAATTATTTTAAATTATTACTATTGTATACTAATTAATATTAGTATAAAGAATATAAAAAGTATGTAAAAAATTTAAAATATTTATTAAATTATTTATTATTGTAAGGTAATTAATAATGAAGTTTATTGTAGTTTTTAATTTTCGTTCTTTGGTTTCTTCTTCGAAATTAATATTTATTCGTGAAGTGATATTGAATTTGAGTTGATTCGATATTTTTAAAAATGAAATAAAACTAGTTCAGAGTTCATGTTTCCGTTTGTAATTGAGATAGGACATTCTTTTTTGTCTTTCTGTAGACGGAAACGCTCTCCAAAGAGTAGGCGGAAAGATACTCAAACGTTTTTGTCCAACAGCTTGGTTAACACTGCGCACAAGTGTTTGAACATAAAGAACAGGGCGTCATTGCTTTGATTTAAAGAGAATAGTGTTGACGGTTGAAATTATCTTTTGGTAAATGATTATTTTATTGTGGAAAGTGAAAAAAATTTAACGCCATACAAATTATTATCACTTTGTCTCTTTTTGTATAAGGAAAAAATTTTTTTTAACAAAACTATTTATATATAAATGTTTTTTCTAATTACATAAATTAATTTTTTTTCTGTACATCACAATTTTATAATTATTAATCATTAATTTATTAATTTATTAATTAACATTATTTAATCATGTAATTTATAAGTTTTTTTATCAATTAATGTTTATTGATAATTATAGTGATTATGAAAGGAAGATTTTGTGCGAGATATCATAAATTATAAATGAAAAAAAAATTGGTAAATTGAAAAGAAAACACATAAACTACATTTATTTTCTTCTTTTTTTTTGGTGACAAATCAGTATATATATATATATTGGAAAGTCGGTTTTTCCATAGAGTTGCAAGTTCAGCAAAAAGAAAAAAAAATTCAACGAGAATTTGCGGAATCGACGTTTTTTCTTGCGATGAGTTTTAAAAAAGTTGAATAAAATAGAGAGCAAGGCCGTCCTTAAGGTGGCCTTGATTCGGCAACCTGGCGCAAAAGATGTCACCAAGAATCGAGTATAACTGGTCCATTGTTCGGATGTGAGGAAAAAAGACTTGAACGAATCCCTCTCGGCATACTTGTTACATTTTACTAACAGAGTACTTTTGAAATATTGCCAACAACGATAGACACAAATTTTTTTTTATTTATTTTTTTTTGCTTAAATAATGACTATTCAATTGAGTTTTTTTATAACTACTTTTTGATCAAGTTTCAAACTTTTTTTCATGCATATCTTTATATTGGAAAATAAGAAAAGTTTTTGATTTAAAACAATTTTTAAAAAAACATTTCTTTTGTGCCTTTGTTTTTTTTTTTGGTAATTAGACATTTGATTCATATAAAATCAAATAAGTTGAACAAAAAAAACTTTTTAGGTACAAAAGAACGTTTTATTTAAAAAAAACTTTTCTTCTTTTCAATTATATATTTTAGATGAGTTTAATTTTCTATTTTACTTTTATCTACAAAAAAAATTTGTAATTTATTAGTATTCGAAAATTTTTATTTTTCAATAGAAAAAATAAGATGTTCTTTTTTTTATTGAAAAATATATTTTCGATGTTTATATTGAAGAAATTATTATGCGGTGTCACAAACATGTAAAATTGCGATAAACGTGTGCAGTAAATTGAAAATTCATGAAATTTGAAAAAAAACTGTTTTTCTTTTTCTTTTTTTTATCAAAATGAGATAAAAGAATAATGTGATGCATGGATTGGAAAAATTTTGAAACGAAAACTTAAGGTTAGATCGTTATTCATATGCTCTCATGTTTACACATGAAGTGACTGTATTACGAAAAAATGAATCGTAATATTTCCGCTCGCGATTAATGAAAGTAAACGTTATGTAGAACAACGCATTTATTTATAGAAGGAAGTTTAAATATTCGCATAAAAGCTTCGTAAACACAATCTAAACTCATCATATATATAGCGTATGTTTTGACGTCATCAGAGCGAGAAAAGTGGATCTCATCACGCATGCTTGACTTATGATATATGTAAAATTAAAAAAAAAGACAAAGTTTATTGAATTTTTTTTTAAAAGTTTTTCCTCTTTAATGTAAATTCTTGAAAAGTTTTAAATTTTGCAAAAAAATATGACAGTAAATGATTAATAGCGTTTAAAAAATTAATTGAAAATGAAAATGTGAGCTTATTTTACAAACGGTTGTTGAACATCAGATTATATATATTAAAAATTTATTTAAAAATTTTTCACTATATTTCATATTGGATATGGTATTAATTAATTTGTTTAGGTTGTCCATTAATTTAGTCATTTAGTTATAAATTATAATAACTTAAAAAATTAGTTAATTAATTTATAATTTAAAATATAGATTTTGAAATTCATTTGTCTGAATTTTTACTTAATCGAATTTCTATTTCAGTATTAAAAATTTTAATCAAACAAATTTTCTTTTAAGTAGAGAATTATTTAGCTACATTAGCACATTTAGTAGTTTTCTTGTAGCTGTATTTTTTATTAAAAAACCAATTTTCATTTAGCGGACTTTTCTTTTAACAATAAAATTACTAAACATTTAGTAGAATATTCATTATACTTGAGAATACTGTTAAATGAAAATTGGAATTAATAAAAGGATTCTGTGAAATAGAAATTTTATAAAAAGAAAAATTTGGGATTAAATTTTCATTCGGATAAACAGAAATTATGTTAAATAAAAATTTGGAAAATGTATAAAATTACGTGATGTATGATACTTAAGAATATTAATTTTTATCACATCGTAGAAGTTGAATTAATACTGAAATTGAAAATGTTTATTGATTTTGCGTTATACTTTTAATGAAATATGTGAAACCGAAGTATTTCATTAGTGCGCTTAATTCGTAACATATGCGATTTTACTATTACATTAGGCATTTTCTTTATTAACACACTGCAATATATTGAAGTGAATATGTGATTATATATTTCCCCAACCATTAATTTATTATTATCGATTCATTTTTCCGCCTAATGAGAAATTAATGATTATTTTTTTGAAAAATTAGATCAACTTATTTTCCCATAATTTTCAAGAAACTATTGAGCTAAGATATTGATAAAAAAAGAATACAATAGTTTTTGTATAGTAAAAATATAAATTAATAATTCTGATAATTTTTCAATTATCTTAGCCAAGGTTTTTAAAATTGTTTCCTTGAACATGGCACTATGAATAACCGCGAATTCATACAAGTGTAAAAGCTCTTTGTCATAATTCGACGTGATTCGACGTTGTACGGTTTTAATTATACAAATTGCTTCCTGGGGTTTACTTTAAATCGTGCTTATATCTTTGACTCAAAGTCAGTATCCACTACTCGGTTTATAATTTCGAGGGAAATTTTTTCTTCCTTTTTTTCAATCTCTTTTCTTTAAATGTATATATGAAAAAAATTTACTTCTTAGCTTAATTAATTTCAACTCGAAAAATATTTGATGTTTTTTTATATATACAATTATAGAGAAATATTAATATAGGAAACATTTTAGACGAGATTTTTGACAGATTATAATAAAATTTATTCTTTTTTTTAATTTACTGCGGGAAATTTATAAAAATAGTAAAATTTTACTAATTTAAAAAAATAAAAAAAAATGTACAAATTTTTTTTTATTAAATATATTATTAGTTTTATTACAAACCCCTTTGGTTATTTTATAATATTTTCGAGTCAAGAGGAAGTTTCTATATAATTTGCTATCGCGGTAATAAAAAGGTTGTGGTGATCGTTATCGTTTTATTGTGGTGCAGTTATAATAAATTTTACATTACTAGGAATAGTATATTACTTCGGTTTAGTATGTGTGATTAAAGCTTATTTTATTTAGTTATCATTATTAGTGTATATTTTTGGATAAAGGTGTTATTTTGTGAAATAAATATATTTATTAATTAAATAAATGTTTATATGAAATATAAATATTATATAATGTTTATAATATTCACATTATATAATATTGTATATTTATATTATGCATTATTTACATTACAGATTTTGTAAATATTAGTTATATATTTTTATTAATTTTTTATATTTTCATTTTTGTTCTATATCAGTTATTCTAATGAAGAGGCTAAAACTTAATTGATGAGAAATATTTTATAGTCAAAGCGTCGTCGCTTAAGAGTATAAAATATATGTGAAAAAGGAAAGGTTAAAATATTGTGTGTAAGGGTTGAGGTAAGCGGCTTACCTGCGCTCGGTTTCACACACGAGTACTATGCTCGTTAGTAGCTTCAGGCTTTAGATTTTTTTCCACTTCTTCTACTTCTTCTTCTTCTTCTTCTGATAGCTCTCGTAAAATTCACGTAGACAACGAACAATCTAATTCTAATTTTATCTTAGATGGTTTCTGACTTCATGTACAAGAAACAAATGAAACTTTTATTTAAAAAATTATTTTAAGATTCAAATGTGTAAATTTCATTGAATTGTTTTTCAAAGTTAGATTTAGAATATTTATTGGTTTAACAAAGTTTCATATTAAAAATTTATTTAAAAATAAAAATAGAATTCAAATTATTATTATTTTTATTTTTATATTTGTGGAAGATAGATTAAGAAAAGTTTTAAAGAAAATGCTTTTACACATTTGAATTTATGAATATTTGATTTGATATTGAATAAAATTTTATATACATATATATATTTTCAATATATCTCAATTTCATTGTACTTAATAGTATGAGGTTTGAAACTTTTGCCAGTTTTGCGACAAGGATCGTCAGAAGCTCCACAGAGTTATAGGAATTGCTTGTGACTACGTCTGCACTTCTGACACTCGACCCAGAATATATTTTTCGCTTAAAATCTTTGGCCTGACGTTATCAAATTATTAAGATTCCGAATAAGAATAAACAAGAATATAGAGCCAGTCAGCAAAATTCAACAAATTGATGATAACTGTTTTTTGAAATATTCCTCAATATTTCAACAAAAAGAAAAACAGTTTAAAATATCATTTGTTTCTTATTAAAATTTTTAGTGGCAAATGTTAAATAAATAATAGTTAAAATAATAATATTATAAATTGTATTTATAATTTTATTTTAAATATCGTTTCTTCATTACTATTTTTGGAAAATTTTAATGATAATCTTTTACTATTAAAAAGCGAATGATAATATATATTTGTTACATTAAAAGTTATTGCGTCATAAATTGAGTAGTACAAATCGATTTACGTCAGACTAATAGAAATATAACGGCAGCTCTTAAACGCAGTAGTAGAAGTCAGTTTAAGTCAGACTAAGAGTAGTAACATCCCAGAATCAGTTGTATCGGAACAATTTATAGAAACTTGTTAGAAAAATTTATTTTTTATTGTTTTATCTTTCATTTTGTTTGTAATTAAATTATTAATGATAATTGATCAAATAGATATTGATTTTAGAATCTTATTTTTTTATATTTAAATATATATAATAAAATAAGTTTTGTCATTGAATTAAGCGAGTTAATGGAAACTTCATTGTAGCCTCGTGTTTAGGACTTTCTTAGAACAGTCAACAAGCTCCTTGCTAATTAGAAAGTTCACTAACCCTTTAATAACAGCTTCGAGCATCTCTCTCGTTATTAGAATATTTCAGCTTCCAAATAATTTCCAAAGTTTATTGACACAATATATTTTTTTTTTATTTTTTTTAAAACTTATTAACAGCTACTTATAAATTTAAAAACAAGAGGAAAAAATGTGATTTTTATTAATTAGATGCAAAAGTTTCACTCGTTGACTCTTTGGATTTTTCTTATTTTAAAATAAAAATACTTTTTCAATAAAATAAATTTAAAATTTTAATATTTTTATGGAAATTTTTATTTTTTATAAATTAGTAAAATTTTATTAATTATTTATCACTTTGTAAAAATAATTCTGAAGGTTTCATACTTAATTTCACATATCTGTATAGGATAAGATTGTTTTGCAGTGATAAAATTATTTTTGTTTGTTGTCATCAATTTTCAATGACAATAAAAATAAATAGAATATTCTTTTGTTGAAAAATGATCAAGTTTTTACAAGTCTTTTTTTTCATTTATCTGAAAAGTGTCTTAACTAAAGAGGTGATATTATACTTTTGCGAATCTCTTCTGCAATGTACAAATGGACTAGATACGACACTAAGAGCTGAGAAGAGACAAAAGAGGCGCAAAACCGCCAAGGGCGCTGGTAAATAGTAATGATTCTTTCTTTACACAAAAAAAAAAAATTTTAAAAGGAAAAATCGGACTTTAGAAACTTCCTCTTTTAGTTTCGCATCTTGTTACAATTTCACATTTGCATCTAATGTACAATATTGCTGGATATAATTATACATTTTTTCTTAAACAAATTTTCTTTATGAAAAAATCTTTTTCAGTATATAAGAAAAATTAGATGGACATTTTTTTTTTGAAATGAAAAATGACAAAATTGTATTTTATATTCAAGATTGTTTTGATTATTATTCTTCTGGTCCAAGTGATAAAATGAGGATTCAGTTAGACTGTTTAAATTCTTTTTATGTTTATATAGTTTGGATTATATATTAAATAATTATATTTTTATAATAATATAATATTAATAATAATAATAATAATAATAATAATAATAATAATATAGCTGCTTTATATCAAAATAAAAAAACCTAATTATTATTATTATTATTATTATTATTATTATTATTATTATTATTAATTTTAGTCTTGGTAGTAATAGACCTGTTAAGTCAGATAAAACATTTTTTTCTTTAAATTTAGCATTTGTGATTCATGTGTCATGTCAGTAGTAGAAATCAGTTTAGTCTTATTGACTTGTTTCATTAGGTCTGTTATCAGTAGTGATAGTCCTCTTTTGGTCAGACAAAACATAAAAATTTCTTATAATCTTATGTCCAGTAGTAAAAACCTTTTAAGTTCCACAAGACGATTTAGATTCTTGTAAAATTGTTTTATGGAAAGAAATAATTGGTTAATATTAAATACTATAAAAAGAAAATTTTATTTTAAGGGAAGAAAGGTGTCATATTTCAAGTTGCATTTATAAAACACACTATTTATTTTCAGAATATATTTAATAATGTTTGTCAGTGTTTTTGATTTTCTGGTTTTAGGACTAAATTTAAGACCTGAATGAAATTCGTCTTGATAACGCTATTATGTTCCTTCTTCCCTTTCTTATTTCTGTTTTGATATTTACTTATTACTTTTCGAATTCTTCGCAATGTGACAAGCATTTCTTTCCGTGAAGTAGTAAAACGGAAATTTAGTCAGTCAAGCTTGTATTAGTTTCAAGAATGTTGAAGGAATATTCCATTTTATGTAATGAGGCATTACTGGAGTTTTTGAATTTTATTAATTTCTTTTTGGTATTTTGTATAATAAAGATGATAATGTCTATATATATATAATTGTATGTTTAGTAGAGACGTGTTGGACGAGGAGAGTAATTTTGAATGTTGTTCCAGCAGCATCCGAATGCAACGAACAGCAGCGAAACGAGTGTGGGTGGCGTTTCTGGTGCGTGTGGAAGTAGCGGTTTACCTGCGGCAGCGGAAGCGGGATGCAGCAGTGGTGTTGGTGCCGGGACCAGCAGAGGTGGAGGCAATAGTGGCCATGGCTGTGATCAGAGTGGCAGTCACAGTGGGCCAACGCACAGTCACGCCAAATTCAGGCATGGTCTACTCCAACTCATGATCCACACAATCGATCCTCTCCACGACGGTCAGTCCCGAGCCGGTATATCTTCCACACTCTATCACTCTCTCGCTTGCTTGCTTGCTTGTATGTATGAATGCTGGCTTTTGCTTTGCGCTCGCTGCTTGCTCGTCAGCACGCCTTTACAAAAGCTCTATTTTTGACTGCCTGTGTGATATATAATGCGCCTTGTACTCTCGATGCTACAACATAAAAGCTCGCGCTCGCGCTTCTTTTTTTTCGCAACTCTCGCTCTATCTCTCCATCTCTCTCCCTCTCTCTCTCTCTCGAGAACAATATCTCAGAACGGAATTCTGATGGAACGAGTTCGTACATCAGCATTATCATCTGCAAAGAACTCATTTCACTTATATATAACTGAAAAATTTTCATTATCATTTTTATACAATTGAAAATAGAAATTAGGCGCATAACAAAATATATCGTGATTTCTTTTAAACTTTTTAAAGAAGAAAATTCAATTTCTTTTCAATTTAGGTATTGAATTATACAAATACACTGTAAAAAAATTTATTTGATTCAAATTACTTGTCTTCTGTCAAATAAATATTTACTTGAAATAAATCATTTTTATTTAAATCAAAGAAATTGTAATTGAAACAAAAATTTCTGTATTTAAATCAAATACCATTTAATTGACTCAAATAAAATTGATTTGATACAAATAAATATTTACTGGATAATAGTCAAGTATACATAATAGTCATTATTTGAATCAAATAAATTTTTTTCAGTGTACGGTTTATTATCTTTTTTGTGCAAAATGTATATGGTACAAGTTTTATTAAAGAAGAAAAATCTATATAATTTTATGAAAATCTCACTTTTTTGCTCTAAATCGTAAAGTTCGTTAGTAAAATTTATTAATCAATTTCACTCGCTGTACTTACACGGAGAAAATAAGTTCATCATTAAAGTTCTCGTAACTGTAATCAACTATTGGACATGCCATAAAGAAGTTGGAAAAGAATTAATGAAAAAAAAATTTTTTTTTACTCGATATAAGAGAACGTTTATCGAATTTTGTTATAAGGTTAGCGGGAAATTTTATTTTATTGAGTGAGAGTGAATAAAAATTAAGAAAGAAATTTTTTCCCTCTTTTTGCTGTCTTACTGGGAGGGGATAAATAGACAAAAAAATAATATAAAATTCCGTATATAATTCTATTGAACTCTATTCGTCAATTAAACTTTCACGTAGTAGCTGTAAATCTTTACACATCATTTGAGCAGGCTCTGTAAATTTCATGAAATGTCGCAAGTGAATGAACTATAAAACATACTATAAGTGACGTTTTTATTGACTAAAGAACTATATATTATCTAAAGAAACATAAAAAACATTATTGCTTAATTCAAGAAAGTTTCATTATAATGTCTTAATATTTTACACTGATCTACTTAATCATTAATTTATATTTGTTTTGTTACAATTTGACTCTGATTTTCAGACTATTTAAATATAGAATAATTTTCACTTAAACGTCGCTTATATATTTTAGAATAAAGTTCATTTACAGTAGGCTTACACAATCTTTTTTGTTATGATCTAAAAACATACTATTTATAAAGTTTTCTTATTGATTCTCCGGTTCAAAATACTCTTGATAAAAAATGAAAAAGTTTTATACTGATAAAATGATAACTTTAGTTTTATGTTAATTTCACTTTCGTATGTATAGAAAAATCTAACAATCTGACTATTATTGTGTGTAATTATAATAAGAATGTAGAGGTGAAAGCTTTCATTTTTCATTTGGAGGCACGAAAGCTCTTGAAGTAATACAGTTAGAGAGAGTTAAAATGTGCGCGCACCCATATTAAGGTCGAATCATTAGAGTGAGTTGACACGAATAAAGTCTGTAACCTTTCGAATCGAATTCGTTTTTATTCTCTTGTGTTAGAGGAATTTCAGGAATTTTTCAAATGCTTTTTCAATTCGTTAGATCGGAAAATTTTGTTCTAGATTAATTCATGACGCACTTTTCAGAAAAAAATCTAATTTTCCTCCACTAAATTTTAATCTCTTCGAAATTTACGCAGATTTAGAGAAATACAAAATTAGAGGTTTGAAATTCTCTTTTGCTTATATTATCTGATATTTTTAAATCATTTGTAAAGTGTAATGACATTTATAAAGTTGAAATGAATTTAAATGAAGCTGATCAGAATTTTGATAATTTCGATTTGTAATTATTTTTTGCACTAAAGAATCTCGACAGTCTGAATGCAATTTCCTTTAACTTGTACTGATAAAATGGACTTAAAACATTTTCTGTCCGACTAAAACTGCCTTTCACTACTGGTGAAAAAATTTTTACATCAGCTAGTGTATTTTTTCACAAGAATTTGGTATGCATTTTAATCAGACTAAAACTGACTTTCGCTGTACTCATGAATTAAAAGAATTTCAAACGTGACGTCTGACTAAAACTGATTTTCTCCACTGACATTAAATGAAAACAATAAGGACAGTGACTTTAACTCACTTTTACTACTTTTACTGTACACTTAAATGGAAATTGTTTAATAAAAAAAATTTGCTTCGAAATAACCAAAATTCTTCTCTATTTGAATCAGTTTTTTCCAAAACATTGCGATTTGATTAATACAATCAAATTTGTATTGAATCGAACAAACAAATAAACTGAAATGCAAAAATTAAAATTAAATTATTTTCCCACATTAATTTGATTAAATGATGCTCATAATTAAAATCATTTGTACTAGTTACAGTAATTTGTTGAAAGTGGGTAAATTTTCTGCTGCGATACTGTGAAATTGGAACGATAGGATTTATATTTTCGTGGGAACTTGCAAAAAAATTGAAAACGGGGTACATTAAAAGAGATGTAATAGAGAAGTCTCGTCGTTTCATTTTATGTGACGTGTTACGGGATGAACTGTAAATGAGGTTATTTCATTCAAACTTGGTATAGTTACTGCAACTGATGTGATCATAGTTTAAAATAGATTAGCTCTAATGAACATTTGCAATAGTTTACTCGAATTTAATTCTAATTTTCTAGCGTGTATGATTGATTGCTGTTGAGAAAGTTAGTTTCTATTTTGCTTCATTCGACAAACATCGAGTCATTTCGTTTTTAGAAAATTTTAATTTATAGAAACAGAATTGCATCCAAAAATCCAAAGTATTCTTTACTAAAAATTAACAGTTTCTTACTTCCTTCAGGTATGATATTTATTTTTCTAATTTATAAAATGTATAAATTTGCTTTTTAGTTCTATAAAAATTTCTATAATTATATTAGACAGATGTCACATTCACTAGGTTTTTAAATTTTTTTCTTAAAAAAAAATAGGTATAATTTATCGAGAGAAAAAAATAAAATGGGAATTTAAAGGAAAAAATCCATAAACCGTTGAGAAGGTGTGGAATCTGATTAATGACTTCGCGTCAAAAAAAGATCTCGTGTAAAATTTTACTTCCGCTCAGATCCATCGTTTGTTAGTGGTCAAAAGCCAAGGCTCGCTTTCATATAGCGCGTGTGTAGATTGACGAACACTTTTCTCCTGACCCACATTTTCTCTTATTTATTATCATAATCGAATCCTATATATGTATTTATAGTACGATTTTTTATTTAGCTATACATATACAAATGTCCCCTTCGATTATTATTCGAACGTCGTTAATTTTTACATCTTTGCGTCGCACTAATGATTTTCACGCCTCATTTATACTCTTTGGAAAACAACTTTGTTTTGAGAAAATTCAAATTTCTCAAAAAAAAATTGTTCTTATTTTTCTTTTTTGAAATAAACACGTTCGGATTTGAAATTATAAGAATAATTGAAGTATATAAAACAAATCCAATTAAATAAAAATTTAAATTGACACTGTTAGGTTCTCAATTTGTTAACAAGCCAATTTAGCAAACAGGTGCAAATTTTGTTGATTTTTTATTTTTAAATTGATATTTGGTTTTTTATAGTTCACTGCGTGTTTTGATTCACATTTTTGTAGATTAGTTGAATGTAACTTTTGGAATTTTAATATAAGAAAAAATACTCCAGGAATAATTTAATAAACTATTTCTGAGGTTTTTATTGGAAATATTTTTAAATTACAATTGGAATTATATAAGTTTGGAGGAGAATTTTCTTTTCTTTTTTTTTGTTTGTTTAAAATATTTTGATAGTTGAGTTTTGAAAAATGCATTTTCAAGTTGTTCTGAGTAGTAGCGAGTAGCGAGTGTAACGAGACCCTGACCTAGAAACGACGTATCGATCGTAACTAGCGAATCCACACTTGGAGCATGCCTTCCTTTCCAACCTTTTTCTCGTACGACTATTTGCAACCTTCTATTGTGGAAGCTCTAGGGGGTCTAGACACACACGTTTTCCCACGTGTCCCAAAAAGACGAATATGTTCCTTCAACATTACAGTCAAAAGTCGTAATGCCTTTAATTACAATGGCACTTTACTTTACGAACCCTTCAACTTTCCTGATCGATTTTGCCACAATTACTGAAATTTTCCAACTTTCCAAACTTCCAATTCTGATAGCTGATTGACCAAAAAGGTCAACAGTGCACAATTTCCTAGATAGACGTACTAGAAATTTTGTGGAATAATATTTAGAAATAATCTTGCGGAAAAACAAATTTTTCTTTAAAAATATTAGGAATATTTCTGTGAAATTTTTTAGATGTATTCCTAAATGTAATATTGTAGGAAAAATTCCCGTATAGAATTCCGAAAAAAAATTTCTTAGGAATATTAAACAGTAAGAATATTTTTTAAGGAATATTAAAGGTTTATTTTCAAGGAATATTCATTTTAATTCTTATGAAATATTTTCCGTTCTTTTTGTGGAATATTTCAGTGATAATATTGAATAATTTTCCCTAATGAAATATTGCAGGAATATTTATTTGTTTCTATTTATTAAGACATCAACTTTATTGGTTAAAAAAAAAATTCTTGAGAATTCAATTGTAGTAACATTCTGAAAGTAACTGAAAGGGAATTTTTTTTTGTTCTGACCTGAATTTTAAAAGTTGATGTCGAAAATAATAGAAAATCGAAAATCACAGTTCAATTTGCATGGTGAAAGTGGAATAAAAGGAAGAATAATGGACAAATGGATTGTCTCGTCAGACTAGAAGCAGGATATTGGGTCATGAAGGGGGAAAGGGAGGAAGGGGTGGGTTGAATTCCATCAAATGCAGTGTTATATGGATAGGTCAATTGTACTGCTGGTGACAGGGTAGCAGGTTAAAATCTCGGTCAAAAGTCACGGAATTTCTTTAATCCCATTCTTCTTAATGTTCAGATTACTTATTGGATGAATGCTCGATAAGCCATTGATCTTCAGTTATATATTTTTATAAATATCAAAAAATTCCCCACCTGTCAATTTGAGGCTTCACTATAGATATATATTTATAAATATCGCACCTGTTAAATATAGGTGAGAGGGAAACCGAATAATTATTATATTTTTAAATAAATTTTTCATTAGTGTTTCATTTTATGATTCGTTAACAAAATTTCCCTTGAATTGATTATTAAGAAATGAAAATCTTGAAAGCGTGATAATTTATTTTTCTTTTTGTTTCATTATTAAAATAAGTTAATAAGGTTCTTCTTGGACTGATATATATACATGTAGAAATAGAACCTTATAGTTTGAGTGATATAGTGACTATATTAGGAATAAAAGAAGTGAAAACAATAGAAAACGTCATGTACAATAAAGTGTGTCCCTGGAAATTCTTTTCTTGTACTTTTTTTTTTTAATTAAGTAATGCTCATATTTCACAAACTTTACTTAAAGGAACTACAAACTTCATTTGCATTGTCAAGTTTTGTCTGAAATTTTAATTGAACTTTGAAAATTTTTACTTTTATTATATATGCAAAAAAAAAGTAAAGAAATGATATTAATAAAAATAGTGTTTTTAATAATTGCGGCATTAAGGGCCCGGATGTGATAAAAAAAATTTGAACTCTTGTAAGTTGAGTACCTATATAGAGAGTCCTCTATATTTTACTATGAGTACCTATATTTTATTATAGAGTATGGTGACTGTTACCATATATAATCACATAGCTCGCAATAAGGCAACTAGTGCTACTATTAAAATACACATATATGTATATGCTTATATATGAAGTGGATATCATAAATTTTTCTCGCAAGAGAGTATTATAGTTCCCTAGTGTCCATCGACGTGATTATATCAGAACGAGAGAATTCTAAAAATAGCTTTTAAAAAATTATAAAACGACTTAAGGTCCGTCTAGTTGTCGCCACTTTTTCAGTCAATCGCCCTCCTGGGGAATCGCATTTACATTGATTTAATAACGTAGGATAAACATCAAGTCGTGCCAAGCATTTGTTGCGTGCATAAGTGATTAGTTGTACGGGGTGTAAAGTAATTATTAAGATAAAGGTAAATTGATTGTGCCTTACTCACGCTTGAACGGATATTTCGTGAAATGCAATTTTGACTCTTGGACAAAAATCTTATCAGTAGAATAATTTAGTTTTGGTCAGACAAATTATAAGACTTCTTGAAATTTTTTCTATAAGTAGTAAAAATCAGTTGTGGTCAGACTGAACTTTACTACTCTTTCCACAAAAAATTCAGTAGTAATAGTCGTTTTCAGCCAGACACAACTTTAAGAACTTCTTCTTTTATTGTTTCAGTAGTAAAAGACAGTGTTTGGTCGGACAGAACCTTGTACAACACTTGCTACACAAAAATTCAGTAGTAATAGTCGTTTTCAGTCAGACACAACTTTAAAAACTTTTTCTCTTATTGTTTCAGTAGTAAAAGACGTTTTTAGTCAACCAAAACTTAGAAGAATTCTTGGTTCTTTTATTTCAGTAGTATAAGACATTTTTAGTCAGCCAAAACATGAGTTTACTGAAAAATTCAATCTCGATCATATTTTTATCATGTTTGGACAAAGTTTAGTGATTCTGAAAAAATAATATCAGTTTACTTGCAAGCTTTCAGAGTAGATGAATGATAAATTTTTCCCAGAGCGTACGTCTGGGATTTCAAGTATAAACCCGTATATATTATATAATTAGATATTGCAATCGTTTCGTATTTTGCGAGCGATGCTTATACTTGCAATAAACTTCACATGACTGAACATTTGTAGTGTGAAAAAAAATAAAATTATGTGTATTATCATCTCAAAGGAAAAAAAATAGTGTGAAACGATTTTGCGATATATACATACAATATATTGTGTATATATCGCGTTCAAAGTGAAAATCGATAAAGAAATGTGCAAGATTGCAAAAAATAACCTTATGATATATAACGCTTATAAAAGCAATATAAATTCAAATTTTTCCCCTCTCACGTAACAAGTGGAGTCAATTGGAAATTAATAACAATATCCAAGTTTCGAGTAATTCCCGTAAAATGCGAAGCTTAATTAAAACAAATTTTCATGAACACCAAATTTCAAATTAAATGCCATCTGAACGAGCAATATTCACCACTTGATATTTTATTTGAAAATAATGTAATAATAATAATAATAATAATAATAATAAATGCGACATAAATTGGTTTATTATTATTTGCATTATATTATATGTGTGTTCATGTACTAAAACTTTTCTTTAGAATTATTACATTTTATATTCCATTGTTCTGTTTCTGTAACATTGCAACGGAATTTTTAAGAATATTTTTGAAAAGATATTCTCTCATTGAAAATTTTTTTAATATTTAATATTGTTTAATATTAAAAAAATTTCCCAATAGAATAGTGGAACCAGGAAATGTTCGTATTTATTAGTTTTAAAAGTTGTTAAGCATAACATTTTGTAAAAGAAAATATATATCCACTTTAACAAGAGCTTTATCGACTTTTGGTTATTCGTTCAACTTGATGTTTCTCCTTTCAAAACGGATTAAGTAATCGCATTATACTAATGTGTAACTCAAACGTAACTGAGGAAACACGCCTCGATTTAATCAATGAAATAAAGCTCATCTATAATCGCGAGCATTATTATCTGTCTCTATCTTATCAATAATAAATAAGTATCAATAATTATTAATAATATCAAATTATTGATAATATTCTCACCTCCCAGCAATTATATATATTCTTACCAAGTGATAAAATCAACAACATATCTATAATAAATAAATTTGTTTTGTATATGAATAAAAAATTAATCGCTGATAAGCAAAAGCCCCTAATAATAAATCTTTCGAGCCGTGTGTATTCAACTGGAATTAATTTTCTCTCCAAATGTCGAATCATTACTCTTCAAACGATTAACACTAATTAACCCCTTTTGCTCAATCCGAAATTCTCCCATTTATCTCGAATTTCCTGCTTCGGAAGAGGACGTCACGAAAACTCTCGCAATAACGAAATTCGGATTATTTGTTTTTACCATTGGTATGATTTTACTTACTATTCAATTCAAGAGGAAAATACTTGAAATTTTTTTTTTGGTATTATTTCTCTGTAAGTTAGAAATAAAACCAATACCCTCCAAAGGAATGTAAAAGAAATTTGGGGAAATTTTTTTATCTTTATGATACTAATTCGATAAGGAGTAATTTTATAGGTACTGTAATAGAATTTCTCCAGTATCATTTTCTGCTCAGTGTTAGAAAATTGAATTACCCTGACTACTAAGCATATGCTTAGTTTAGTATCGAAAGGAATGAATTTACGATTAAATTGATCTAAAAAGTTAAAAAGAGAAGTAAATTTAAGTGATACGAAAGATATAAAAAAGGAGCAAAATTAGAGTGAATGGAATGAAAGTGATCCAAAGTTAAAGAAGTGGACTATTTTACATACTAGAAATTACTCTAGAGTGGAGAAAATGGAGACTTTAAAATGGGAGAATAGGGTAAAGTAACCGAAATCTCTTAATTAAAAGGCTCTAATTCAGCGCCTCACGTTTTCTTCGATCGTGCTAATATTGGAGTACCTACACACCTCTATACCATAAGTACATAGGTACGCCGCAGTAGGTCAAAGAAACAAAGTAAAATGGAGTGAAGTTGAGTACAATGTACAACACAATAGAGTAGACAGAAGCGTTGTTGATGGAGGTGGTAAAGGAAAACTAAAAAAAAAGAGAAAGAACCAAAAGAATAAGGATAAAATGGACAATGATGGAAGAGTCTATCGTCCTCCGAAGGGACAAGTTAGTAGAGGAAAAAAGAAAGGGTGAGAGAGAGAGAAAGAGTTGAAATTGGAAGTAGCAGTGTGCTCGGGAAATATCGACCCCGGGCGCTTCTAGAGCTATCGTGTTAAACTTACAGTTGGTTTCTCGGGAATTGGAGTCGAGTCAAGAGGAGTATCTGTTTAGGGAGGCGAGGGTACATTCTAGATGGTAGATGGTCGTCACCTATTAACCCACAAAACCCAGTCAACTTTTCTTACATTACACTGAGAATTATACACTCGCTTTATAAACAATTAGAGCGCGGAATCCCTTTGCGACTCTCTCTCTCTCTCTCTCTCTCTCTCTCATCGATGCAACCGATTCATATTCTCTATACTGTTGCTTCAATTTTACTCAACCGATAAAAGCACATTTTGAAATCAAAATCCCATGTACCTATCCCCAGATAACAATCTTAATATTACCTACTCTCATTTTTGATTGAAGCAAGTCTTGTGGAAGTAAAAATTAATATTAGAGGCTTTTTATAATTAAAAGCATACTTCAAGAGAAAAAAAATGCGTTCAATAAAAGTTTACTAATTAATTAACTTTCAATCTAACATTGAATGTAACTTTAAATTTAAAATAGGTTCAAAAGCACATTTGAATCGATTATTGTTCTGTATTAAGATAACAGTATCACTGTAAACTTAAAAGTATCAAATTTTTTTGTTCATAATTTTAAAGAAAACTTGTTCAAATATTGATTTTGTATAAACTGACTTAAATTGTTTTTAACTTGCGTCATAACAACAAATTATATTTGATTTAAAGATTGTTTTTACAGATTATAGCTTACTGTACTTTAATGACATATATAAAAGTATTTCATATATATAGTCGTAAATAGTACTTAGGCTTATTTAACTTGAAAGTATAAATTTATTTGTCACTTTTATAGAGCACTGATAAAGTTAATAATTATCGTGACATTTTTTTTTTAGTTTAATGACAAGTCGTAAAATTTCGGCAATTATTTTTTAGTATCTGCAAGAGATTGGACATTCAAATATTTTTGACACATGAATGAAATCAATGTTTCTCTTTTAAATATTAAAAACAATTTTTTTTAAATATTGAAATATTTTCAAAATATCGAGGACGTGGATATTTTTTTTTAAATACTCTGGAGCAACGATATATTTTGCTGGAATATTTTTGAATTATCGAGGAGGTGAAGAAATGAGAATACATTTTTTTTGAATTATGTTAAACAAGGGTTGATTATTAACAAAGTATTAAATATTATATTTGTAGTATTTTTTCTTTGCAAGTAAAAATTTTTTTTTTGTATGATTAAAGATTTATAAAGCTTGATTAATACTTGCACAATTCTTTACACACGTGACGTGTACAAAGTATTTTCTTTTGACTAGGGTGACAAAAATGTTCAACTTGATTCTAGAATTTATTTTCCACACATAAATTCTCATTTGATTTTTATTTGCTTTTACTGTCAGGTCGTCGTTTTGTTTGCATTATTATTTCTTGATGTTTAATCTTCTTTTATTAGTTTAGTCCTATGAAGGTTAACCCAGTTTAGGGCATAGTTTTCTGGCACATATATATGTATAGGCAAAATAAAGTGGGCGGACGATATTTAGCCTCGAAAAGTCTACAACTAGAAGAAACACGAAAAAGGAAATGTTACCTCATTTCATGTTTTTATTGCTCTTCTGCTCCCTTTTTAAAATTAATGAAGCAGACCCTATTTTTCATTTTTGCATTTCTCCAAAAAAAAATGAAAAAAAGAAACATCAGTTTTCATTTGTCGGAAAAATTTTTCTTTTTGGGTCTTCCAATTTGCTGCATTGAAAATTATTATTTATTTACATTATGATATACATTAATTAAATTATTAAATTGATATATTTTTGAGGGGGGAAAAGAGGATTAAATTTTTATTAAAAATTGTGTAACCTTTCATTGAACTGAATGCTTACTAGTCGAAATATAAAAATAAATGAGACAAAAGAAGAAATCGATTTTCAAGGATGAAATTAATCCACCTTATTCTCAATAGTTGCCAAGAATGAAAGGAAATAAAAGTCAACCTTTAAAATTGAACTCATTTTTAATATTCTCGTGTCGTTATCTTGATTACACTTTATCATTATTTTCATAAATCTTTTTTCTCTTGAAATGAAACTAATATTCTCTTCTCATGGTTCTAACTATATTATTATATTTATTAAATATAAATTTGTTTTAATATTTTACATGTATTGAAAATGTACAATTTTTTTTTTGATTTTACAAAAAAAAATTGAAATAAAAAAATATTAAGGTTGATTAAAAATGGAAAAAATTTTGAATAAATGATTGTAAATTAAATTATTATTGTGTACATTTTCATTTAAAGATGAGAGAAAACAAATCGTTTACAGAGTTAAAAATTGAGTGTCATTTTTCAGTTTGAACCATTAGAAAAAAGTCGATAATTAAAATTTTGTAAAATTGCCTCTTTCGTTGTCGTCGTCATCATTTATTTTACTTGTAACTTTAGATAAAGTGCGACCAATTTTCATCGAAGCTTTTAAGATGAATTGTCAGTGGGGACATAAAATATCTCTCAAGTCTCAAGTTACGATCCTAGCTTACATTCATGGACTTGAGTTTTTTTTCTTTCCTGCAGGAAATCCCAATCTTAAAAGCTTAGTATTGATCGCAAGTTTTATTTTTTTTCAACCAAAAACTTAAGAAAGGAGGCGGAGATACGTACTTCAGAGGAGATGGATTATATATAAATATATATAGACGTGCGTAACAATGCGGGAATTTGTATACACTGAGAGTTCACTCCATTTTTCAGCTTTCCACGCGATACCTAACCAATATCTAAATCTCATTTTAGATTTCATTAATCTATTGACATTTGTAAATCTTAGATAAAGATTATTATTCTTTCTCTAGGAAGACAATATTTATGTTGTAATAAATTTTGTAAATCTTTTGCTGAGGTAAGCAACAAATCAATTAAATATATGAGTTTTTTTTAAATTAATAATTACTATTTTATTATTAATAATACAATCATTAATATAATATGAAATTATATTAATTAATATCAGGCCTGATTGTAGAAATATTCCGAAATGATCATCGTCAAAATATTTCAAAAGAATTGTAGAAATATTCCAAAAGGAATATTGTAACAAAATGTTTTTTTTCGAAAGAATGTTCATTTTGAAAATTGTAATAATATTCCTGAGAGAAATTAGAAAAATATTCTGATGATCGTAGAAATATTCATATCTAGGGAATATCGGAGAAATAATATCATGGAATATCGTTGAAGTATTTATTTGTGGAATATTGTAGAAGTATTCTTAATATGAATATAGTAGTATTAATATTCATGTGGAATATCTTATTAATGATCTTGTTGAATATTTTCGAGGAAAATTGTTGGAATGTTGTAGGAATAGTCTTATTGGAATGTCGTTGAAATAAAATTAGGAAAATTGTCATTAAATATTCGTAGAAATTTTTTTTCTGGAATATTATGATTTTTTTTTACAGAATTATTTATAGAAAGATTTTTGTTTATTTGTAGAATATTGTTGTTATATTTTTGTGAAATGTCGTAGATGTCTTTAAAAAAATTGAATTAAGGATTAAAAAATATTCCCCGAGGAATATTTTTAAAAAATATTCCTAATATTTATTATATTTATAAAAATATAATTATTCTTGCACAATAGCGTAAAATTACTTTTGTCTTGTTTATAAAATATAGAACAAAAATATAGAAACATAAATAAATAAATATGTAGAAATATTCTAGAGAATGTGGTTGTAGAATAATTAAAAATGGTGTAGATTTTCGAGAGAATTTTCTAGAATCATGATGAATCAAAAGCAATGAAATTTTAATTCTATCTAAAGGTGAGCTGATATTTCTACTAGTGCACTTTGGAGAATGAAAAGTGAATCAAAAATCATTTTCCCTTGCTCCTTGATTAATTCTCTTTGATTTTTAACTTTTTTGGTAAAAAAAATTCTTGTGAAACATTTTTAGTATTTTTTTTTTTTTGCATTAAATAAATATAACAACTATTTTGATAAAAGATTATTATAAAAAAAATTGATTAAATTGTTTTAAAAATATTTTTTAACTAATTTTAAAATGATTCTAAAAGAATACTTTAAGGAAAAACGTTTTAAAAAAATATATTTAAATGAATTATAAACTGACTGTTAGCTTTCCCTTATGAAATCCTCAATTATAGCGAATGCACTGGCTCGTGAAATTAAATCGGGTGACGGTTTATACAAGTTTGCATAAGCCTGAAAAAAAGAAAAACTTTAGCTTTTAGTTTTTCTTTTTCTTTTTTTGTTTATATATAGACAACAATAATTAACGTAGATAGTAAATAAAATAATATCAACTTTTTAATAGTTTGTTTGCATGTAAAAAAATAAAATAAACTTTTAAAACTTTGGTTGAGTCAAATAAGAGTTTTGTTTATCTCTCATAATAAAAAATTTAATTCACACAACCAAATTTTTTAAATTTTATTAAACTGAATTAAATAATTATTTCAATGAAATTTTATTTAATTTGTAGGTACAAATTTTGTTTGTTATGATTTAAAAAAATTAGGTTACTTTAAAGTATATTCTATCGTTATATTAGAAAATGTAATTTAATCGATTTATTATAATTAATTAATTAGTCTTTAGAATACTATTCAGTAAGAGAATTAAAATTATTATTTTATTTATTTTTTGTTGTTGTAATTATTGAAATTATTACTTGCAACATATGAAAGGTAAAGTATTTTTCAAAACAAAAAATAATAATGAAAGAACTTGAAAATTTTACATATTTTTTAGATTATTTTTTATCGTTCTCTCTCTCTCTTTCTCTCTCTCTCTCTCTCTCTCTCTCTCTGCTTATACACTTTTTCACAGCATCTTTACACTTGCGAAATTTATTTATTTATAATTTTTGTTATATTTCCCTTTTAAAAATAAAAATAGTATATATATTAAAAATTTTAAATATACATTGATGGCAATAGTCTAAGCAAAATGGTAAAATTTCTTTTCTCATTCGAAGCAATTGCTTTTTTTTCAAGCATGAAAAAGGAATAGCAATTTTTTATTTGCACGATACAGTTTTCGACGTTTCACTGAACGTTCTGAGGGGAGAAGATTGATCCAACGCCAGCATTGTCCAAATTGAGTTTTCCCAAGAAGGCTAAAGCACACTTTGATACACAAACATTGTCCTACAACATAACATACACACACATTTTTATATATATTAGATGCTTTCTTCACGGACAACATTCACTTTGATCAAAGAAATCAACACACAAAAAGTTGCATTCAATCTTTCACATAAATAAATGATAATCACTTCACATCTAGAATCAAATAATTAATCATATATATATATATATGAATTATTTATTTCGATTATTAATAACTTACATAAATCAGAAAAACAGTTAATTAATGATGACCCAAGATAAACATTTTTTCTTGGTTAATTAATTAAATAGTTTTTATTTATTAATTATTAATTATCAATTATCAATTATCAATTATTAATTACCGATTATTAATTAAACATTACTAATTATCAATTTTTAATTTCCCATTTTGTTCCATAATTTTGAATTCAGAATTAATAATTCATATATATGTTGAAATTAGTTCTCTTACTGTATTAATTTTTTTAAAAATATTTTGATAACTAAGTGACTAACCAGAAGTGATTATGAATTTTTCCCAATTAGACATTTTTTATTGTTTAACAAAATTACTTTTTTATTATTATTTTACATAGAAGAGTTATTTATACTTTTTTTTATTATGTTTTTGAGGCGTGTTTTGATGAGAATGCAATGTAATGAATGAATTGATAATGTGTTTATTGTGATATTTATTCTAACGATAGAAAAAAAAAATGATCTCCAGGCAAGGTGGATGAAAAAGCGACACAGCTGCATGCTATCGCGTCGTTGAAGGTACTTTTGGATGCAACAAGACCGCACAATGGAGCCGCGACGTCATCCGCGGCACTTTATTCGGGGACGGCATCGAAAGAGACAACACTTCAACTTCAGCAAGGTTCACAAGGAACAACTACAACAACAACAACAGCCGAGACCAGTGCTGGTATTCAAGAACTTCCAAATGGCGGAATAACACCGGGAATCGACGCTGGCCTCGAATCGGTAAGTCAATTTTTCATATATTTCATTAAAAACCATTTTTTATCTGACTAAAACGAACTTTTTCTACTGATTACTAAAATTACAAGAAAGACTTAAAACTACTTTTGAAAAAATTACAATAAAATATTGCTTGTCTAACTAAAATTTTCCTTTATCACTGACCGAAATTATTTATTTATTATTATTATTATTATTATTATTACTGACTAAAACTGCACTTTACTACTGGGACATTTACTAAAAAAATCAATTTTAGTCAATCGAAACATTTCTCTTATACTTTTAGTACGTTTTATCGGACAGAAATATGGTCTTTTTTGCAATAACATTTAAAACTTGGACTGTCTGACTGATATTTACCTTTACTACTGATACTCAAAATACCATTTGATTGATTTCCCAGCATCAATAAATTTAATTTATTCGATTGTTATATTTTACAGTAGCAATAAAAATCGATGAATTTTTATTATAGAGCAGTGATAAACCTATGTTACTTTTTTTTTTTTTTGTTAAATACTGACTGGCAGGCGTTTGGTAGATAAAAAAGTTCACCTATAATAAAAAAAGATTCGAGCAGAATAAAATTTCTGCGTCTGTCATTTATTTATTTTACTTTAGTTTTTTTTTCTCTCTTTATTTTCTACTCTGTTTTGTCCTTTTTCCTCTTGGTGAAAATATTTTTGAATTAAAAAAAAAATATGACAAGTGCTCTTTGAATTAATATATAGTTTTCTGAAACAAGTTTTGCCTTATCATTTATAGATTAAAATAAGTTTTATAATATTAATTTGATTTTGAAGAGTGATATGGAAAAAACTTTTTTCAGTTGCTAATTTATCTTTCGGGAAAAATGTTTTTTCTTCCAGACATTTCGGAACCATATTGCTAGAGATTGAGAATCAGAGTGAAATTTTTTTGCTCCAGAGTTTCATAAAGACTTTTTTTTCGCCCTCTCATCCAGTGACGCACAAAAATAGACTCTTTTCTTCATTTTTTGAAAGCATGTATATATGAAGCAGATTGATTTTCTAATTGTCAGCAGGCCATTACTATCCAGACATTATTTACAATTTTTTATTCAATAATTTCGAATCTTTATAAAAAATATATATGATAATAATAAGAATAGTAATAATAATAATAATAATAATCATAATAATAATAATAATAAAAATAATTATTATTATTTTTATTATTATTATTATTATTATTATTATTATTATTATTATTATTATCTTATTAATAATAATCATCACAATGAAGTAAAAGATTTGAAAATTCTTTGATTCAAATAAAAAAATTTATTTATATTTATAATATAAATAAATAAAATTGGAAAATTGTCTGTACGCATGGCTTGCATAGTTGACGGATGTACAATGCACATGAACGAATGCGCGATTGTGTTATATAGAAAAAAAAAGAGGCCGGCGATCGATAAATTTTATCTACGGCAATGGACGACACGTTTTTGCAATGGCAATTTTTCTCTTCGTATACCTTCGGAGATCTGGGAGAAATGACCGTGTTATTAAAATCGAATACAGATTCAGTTGAGATTTTTTATTATATACATATATTGAAAGAGCGAATAAAGGAAATGGTAAATTAGCAAATTTTGCTGAATATGTTCATCGGCTTGAATTTTCAATTACAAATGATTCCAGAATTCTTTTAACGAATATAAATCACTGCCATGCACATTACTCTTACCAATATATTATTTATTTCAACTTTTTAATTTAACAAGTTTAAAAAATGTATTTCCATATTTTAAGAACTCAAGCTTAATTAACAATAAATTTTATAACGTGTGTAAAAATTTTTATTAAAGTTTTTTTTAAGAATAACGTGGAAATTAAAATATAACGATCAATATATTGAAACGGTACGGGAAACTTTAAACGAACATGATATTTAAACCCTTCACAAAAAAAAAGAAAGAAAGAAAGAAAAATGAAATGGTAATACAAAAACTTTTTTTTTATTCAAAAGACGGAATAAAATTTAATTTTTCAATTTTCTTGTTAAATGAAAAAAAAATTTAATTTAATTAAAAAGATGATATTCGTTTTCTACAAATAAGACGCATTTGTAATTAAATTTTGTCTGATTAATTTAGTGAATTAAATGAAAACGTGCGAGAAAGGTGACATGCCGAAATAAAACAAGAAAATCGAAAAATGGTTCTGCAAACTAAAGAACATATTTTAAATTACTTAATTTTCTAACAATAAACGACTCGCAGACTGATTTTTACTTCTGGTAACGAAACTGCAAAAAATTATGTTTGACTAAAATCAATTTTTACTACTTACTTGGAGAATTAAAAGAATTTAAAAATTAAAACACATTTGTCTGACAGAAATGGACTTTTACTACTGATAAAGTTACACAAAAATATGTTCGACAGTAAATGACTTTCACTACTATTAAAAAAATTGACAAACTTTATGTCTGACTAAAACTGACTTTTACTACTGGTACTTAAATTTTCATATCTAAATTAAGTCTGACTAAAACTGTTTTCTACTACTGATACTTACATGTTACAAACCATTATGTCCGACTGAAATCGAATTTTACTACTGATAAAAAATACAACAAGAAATTAAGTCATTTTGTCTGACTAAAAAAGAGTTTTACTACTGATAAAGTCCCATAAAAATAGTTTTTGATAAAAAATGACTTTTTTACTACTTTAAAAAAATTTACACACTTTATGTCTGACTGAAAATGACTTTTACTACTGGTGCTTAAATTTACCAGATATACATTATGTCTGACTAAAAATGATTGTACTACTGTTATTTGAATTTTCAATTTATAAAAATATTATGTCTGACTAGAACTGACTTTTACTACTTGTAAAAATAAAATGGCAAGAATAAATCAAATCCCATATATATTGTTTGACTAAAATCTATTTCTTCTACTGCCAAAAGAATTAAAATCAATTCTATTCTTTATTATTCTTTTTGTTCTTTTATAGTATTTTATTCTGAAATTGCTTTTGAAATTATAAATAGTAAAAAAAACCGTGAATGGCATCTGTAAAATAAAAAGTAGAAAAATATTAACATAGTCAACCGAAGTGGATATATAGATATACGTACTTATATATGTAGATTTACAACGGTATATATAATAAAAAAAATCTAATTTTAAGATCACAATGTATGTGCTTTCATGAAAAGTAACTAGTCAACTTTTTATTTTTCAACTCTAAAGTAAAGCTTATATTCACGATCATATAATAAAACAAAACTCCAATTGGATTTTCCAAAGCTTCAAAGCTTTTATTGCGTATGCATATATATAGGATTATAAATATACATATATAAAATAAAGGAATAAAAATATTTAGAGACAATTCGTTAATTTTGTCACTACTTTTTTAATACTTCTTTATGAATATTTTATTTCTCCTGGTTATCAGGACTTTTCATACAATTAAATTAAAATTGAATTGAAATTATCATTTCCTTAAAAATAAAGTAATTTTAACAATAGTTAATAATAATTATCTACTGTTATTATTTTTATTTTTCTGTTTGTTTATTATTATCAATTATATAGGTACTTTATGTGTGAGGAATATTGTAACAAAATAACAAAATTTTATAATGATTTTCGATAGAAATATTTTCATTAATGACAATTTTTCTTAATGGCTTATTATTTTTTTGTATTTCAGGGAGAGGAGGATGAACCTCCGGAAGCACTCGACATGGGCTGGCCTAGCAGTCCTAAGAAAAGGCTCACATATATTCTAGTTGCACCTATTCTGATTCCTCTCTGGTTGACGTTACCAGACACGCGAACACCCAGAGGTAAAAATTTGTTTCTATATTAATATTATAATAAAAGAAAACTTTATTCTAATTATTGGCATATTTCCTATTGACAAATTCGGACAATTTTATTCCCTATTTACGGAATATTTGAATATGTTAATTTATTTATTATCCCATTGATAGGATGTTGCTCGATAAAATTGAATAGGCCGTTAAAATAATAAAGCTTTAGTAATATTATACAATATAATATTATGTATATAGTCATAGAGGTGAAGATGTTCTTGGGCTTATATTGAATGAAAACTGATGGAGATAAATGAGGTTAAACGTTTACTTGAATCGTTACTCGAATCTCCAGTTTACTAACTTCACCTATTAACAATCTTCTCTTTATACAATGACGTAACCGCTCAATGAAACGTGATATTGTCCTACTAATTTCGCACTAACGAACGCGTACATCATTGATATCATTTACACCGCAACTCCATTTTCAATTAAAGTGCCGCCAACTTGTATGAAAAGGCTGTGTTTGTGTGCTATTCGAGAATAGCTAAATATCACACTGCTTCTCACCCTACATCGCGGTTACATAATCATTAATGTATATTGAACATTACATAGTTTAGAAAAAAATTTTATTCTTTGTCCCTATTTCTTTTTTAATCGAATATTTTAATTTTTAATATAGTGATAAATATTTTTTCAGTAGTAAAAGTACATTTTTAGTTGGACAAAATCCAATTTTTTACGAGTGCAATATTTATGTAAATTGTGACTGAAAAATGACAAGTAGGAAAAGACCTTTTAACAGCCATAAATTTTTTTTATTTATTCAGTAGTAGGTGACATTTTCAGTCAGACAAAATGATTTCCATTTTTTTGCTAATTATGTATTAAAAATTAAATAATTTTAATACATTTAAAATACCAAAGTGGAGTGAAACATATGTTAAATTAATATAAATAAGTAGTAAAAGTAAATCTGTTTGAATCAGACAAGAAAAAGTGAAACATTGAATTGAATTTTCAGGTAAAAAATTTTTTGCTGTAACATTCATCGGCTCGATCTTCTGGATAGCAGCTTACTCGTACCTGATGGTTTGGTGGGCGAACGTCGCCGGTGATACCGTTCAAATACCACCGGAAGTGATGGGTCTCACGTTCCTCGCTGCCGGAACCAGCATCCCCGACCTCATTACCAGTGTCATTGTAGCACGAAAGGGTTTCGGCGACATGGCTGTATCTAGTTCCGTCGGTAGTAACATTTTCGACGTAACCGTTGGGTAAGCCTTCGATATATAAATATAAATTCTCACCGCACTAAACAATGACAAAACCTAAATCCATCCGCTCATAAAATACCCTCTTTTATTACACACCTCAAATCAATTCCCTCTGGGAAATATATTTTTCTTCTCTCCTTTTCTCGTTAACTGATACTTTACAAAAAAGAGTGAAGAAAAAAAATAAATAAAAATCTCGTGCCAAGAAGCTTTCAAAATTCATTCTCAAAGATATTTAGTCCTATTTCTTATTTTGGCAAATTGCACTTGTTTTACTTGGGAAATAATAAATATTTATTTAAGAATTGAAATATTTAGATGCGGTTTTTAGTAGAAGAGGCGAGAGTTTAATTTTGTAATTTGACAAAAAATTATCATTGAGTATTATTTTTAATTCTCTTTAATAACAATTATTTAGAAAGTGAAACACATACGTAATAATAAAATAGATGGAAACTAGAGAATAAACAAGATAAGTGGCTAAGAAAGGTTGCCATGTCACTCCATTCAAGTTTTATCTCTCAGTAGACTGAGTATTTTTCCCTTGGAAACAAACTTTGAATTTATATTATACTCTTAACTTACACAAAAGTATAACGTTCTATATTTATAATAGATTCTTCCATTCAGAAATTGACCTGCAATATATATGTTATTACAACATCAATGAAACTTACGTTATAAACATTTTGCAATTGTAATTGCAAATTTTTTTCTTCTTCTCGTTTCTCTTTTTTCCCAACATCATTCAAAAAATTTTTTTCTATTAATTTTCAAATAATTCTGTAAAATTATATTTGGAAGCAGCGATCGAAAATGTTTAATTGAGAATTACTTTCACAATTGCTTTTGTATTTAGCTTGAAAAAAATTTGCAATCGATGTGCCAAAGCAGGAAGAATACTCTCTAAATCTGAATTAGTGAAAAGTCTTCCACTAATTCAAATTTGTAGAAATTTCCACTAATTTTTAGTAATTTTCTACTGAAACTTTAGTAAAAAAAATTGGGACTACTAAATGAAATAGTAAAATTCTACTAAAAATTCGTGGAAATTCCTACTAATTTGAATTAATGGAAGACTTTTCACTAATTCAGATTTAGAGAGTATGGAGGGTGTTTCTTAAAAAGTGACAGCATTTGTTCTGAAATTGCGCAAAACCGCACTGAATTTTCAAACATTCCCCGCAAAATTGTGTCTCTCATAGCAAAGACATATCACAATCTTCTCACAGACGATCGTTCCCATTGGAAAATGAATCGATTTCTTCATTTCCAATTCTGAAAATACGGAAAAACGACATTCGACTTGATTCCACATCGATCGTTGTCCTTCTTCCTCCCTTTGCGTCATTGCCAACTGGCAAAATGCCCGACTCTCGATACACAGTCCTTTATATATATATATATATATGTTACATAAATATGTGTGTGTGTTTGTTACACACAGTCATGCGTACATGTAACTTGTCACGTATTTGTCTTACAGTTGGTAAAAAATTCAGCATTAAAATCGTTCCATAAACGTTTCTCGATTTATATCATTTATATATATATGCAATAAAAATGGAATATTTGAAACATATATAATTTGGAAATATTGAAAAATCGATTTTCCAATAAAAGACACAATTTACTATATATTAATATTATTTGTCTTTTTTATTTTGTTAAACTTTTTTCGTATTTTTATATTCTTATTCACTTTTTTCTGTCATAAAGGGGAAAACAAATTTTTTATAAAACTGTGAGTAAATATTTTCGCAAGTAAAACAAATGCTTCTTTCGTGAAACAACATATCTTTCATGCAAATTTTTCAGCTGTTTAATATTAATGCATTCACTTTAATTATAAATTAATGCTTTCGAAATGAAAGCATATAATATCACGAGTTACACATTTTTACACTTCTTTCCTTTCTCTTTATTTTCTGCTTCTTTTTTTTTTTTTTTTTTTTTTTTTTTATTTCCACTCCACTTTCCATCATAGTGTTCTAATTAGACGTCTGAATTATGTTTTGCTGAACAAAGTGACTCATTTATTAAAGAAAATCTAAAATTACTAATTTCTCGTGTAGAAATGACATAGAGATAATAAACAATCGTGTTTTTAAATTTAAAAAACATGTCTATTAGAAAAAAATGTTTGTTATTTCAATTAGTGGAATAAAGTTTTAGTCAGACGTAAAATTTTTAAAATTTTGATTTATAGTCAAATTATAATTTTACTATTAGTAGAAGTTTTTAGTCAAATAGTCTCAAATTGTTGTAATTCTAGTAGTAAAAGTAAGAATGAGTCAGACAAGGCTGTAATATTTTTTTGTTCTATAATTAATAATTAGTGGTAAAAACCGTTCAAGTCAGACAAGGAATTTCCAATTTTTGTCTCTAATAGTAAAAAAATAGTTTTAAGTCAAAAAACTTTTTTAATTGCACCATTTTTAGAAAAAAACATTTTTAGTAGAAAAAGTTGGTTTCAGTCAGACGAAATTTATTGAATTCTTGTTAATTCAAGACAATGTAATAAGATAATTTCATTTTTCTTTTTTTTGTATTTTTTTTTAAATTCTTTTACAGGCTTCCGATTCCATGGCTCCTCTATGGTATAATCTACGGGAAACCTGTGGAAGTGAACTCAGTGGGAATGGTCTGCAGTATAGCGATCTTGTTCTGCATGCTTCTTTTCGTAATTCTAAGCATCGCCTGCTTTAAATGGCGAATGAACAAAAGTCTCGGCTTCACTATGTTCCTTCTCTACTTCGTCTTCGTTGCCGTCTCACTCATGTTTGAGTATGAGGTAGTCAGGTGTCCCGTTTAGAATTGGACTCCATATTTGACAAAACCTGGCACAATACCTTTCCTCTCCCAAAATATACGAATGAAAACAAAAACGCAAAAAAAAAAAAATAATTAAAATTTGAAAGAAAAAAAAACGTTCTTCAAGCATTGTACATATGTATAAACCTTGAAATACCTGAGCGAAATAATACTCGTCTTTAAGAAGCGGCTCTATTAAATCTAGACGAAGACAGTGAGAGTATGAGAGAATTTTATGCAGAATAAAATATAGTTCTAGTCTTGACAATTTTTCGAATGAAAGATTTAAGAAAAAAAAAATCATGTGTATATGCTTGTACGTATGTGTGTGTGTTAGGGAGAGAAAGAGAAAATAATCGAAACAAACGAGAAAGACGAAAAAAAATATATATATACATAGAAAGCAGAAATTCGCAATTTGAAGAAAACACGTGGATTTTAAAAAGAGAAAAAAAATTTAAATCTTCTTATCTAGAAAATAAAATTTAGAAAGTAAAGTCTTTTCCTCAGAAAGGGTGGAACTCTTCCAAACTTCATTTGTACCTATTTAATAAATTCTTAAGAGTCTCAATATTAATTAAAATCTGAATCGAGTTTGAAAATTCTCATAGTTCAAATTTTGTATGAAAAAAAAAACTTTCGCTTGCTCCGAGAGATTCACAGATGAACATGGACCTAATTTTAGGGAAGTGTTAAAAGTTTTGCTACTGTACAATATAGTTAGTTGATGTTATAAATTCTATATTTTGTCGTTTCAATTCTGAGCATGTAAAAGTTTTACAAATTTGATCTATGACAATAGACACGCGTAATTTTCATAAATAAATAAATATACACAATATATATATGTTTCAATGAACAATAATTATTCTCTAAAAGAAAAATTATTTCTTGTTTGTACTATAATATAATATATGCATATATATAGTTTATGTATTAATAATTAGTTTTCTTCACTATGCGAAATTGGCTGCGCAAAGAAAACAATAATAATTTCCATTATAAAGCTTCGGCCTTTAAAAAAAAACAATCTCTAAACAATTAAATTTTTTGTGTCTGTGCAATTTTGCGGAGAATTTGGATATAAAAATTTGCCGTTCAAATCGGAATTTTCATCATGTCTTATCTGTATTACACTCTCAAATGGACAAGAAAAAAAAAAGGAAAAAAAAAAGAAAAGATTAAACGAACAACGCATGCAACTGCCAGCAGAATTTGCGATCGTTGATGTGAAAAAAAACGGGTACACGTCAAGTTCTCAAAAAATGTTTCCGTCGTGAATTACTGAGATGATTTGAATCTCTTTGCCATTCTCTTTTGTCAAATTTAGAGGGGGGTTTTTTTTTTACTAACAAACATTCTCGACGGTTTCGTGATATATTATTTGATACTGCTTGAGACTTTATTCTTCAACTTTTTCTCTTGTTCTTAAATTTTTTTATACTTCTACTGTTTTTTACTATTTTCTTTTTCTTCTTCTGTTCTTTTCCTACTTCCTTCTTCTGCTCTTTCTCTTCTTTTCCTATTTTTTCTTCTGCTTCTACTATTTTCTCTCTTCTTTTTCTACTTTTTTCTTACTTCTTCTTCTTCTTCTTTTCCTACTTTCTTTTGACTTCTTCTTTTCCTATACGTTTGACTTCTTCTTTCTTCAGAAAATTTTCCTCTAATTTCAAATTGGGAAAAAATGAGAATAAGAAAAGAAGATAACTTCACCTGAAAAGAAACAAAAGAAAATTTTTTACTTTGTGTAAATGAAAAATTTTCAAGAACCAACAAAAAATGAAAAAAAAAATATTCTAAAATGAAACGAAAGACATTTTTTGAAAGGAAGAAAAATTAGTGATTAGATAAAAATGCAGCACTTATGCACAAAAGGGACCTTGAATCATAAAATAACTTTCAAGTACCTACTTCGGAAATAACTTCCAAGGGCTCAAGTTTCTTCTTTGCGTGGAGCAAAGCATCAGGCAGAATCAGAGAACAATCGATAATATTCACATACACAGAAATCGTTGAGACCCAATTTTTTAAACAAATATATATATATATCATATACCTGTATATTTTAACAATAGTATTTTCAGCTCTAATGATGTGTGAAAATTTAACGAAAGTAGAGAAAAAAGAAATGACAAATTTAATCACATTAACGATAGAATTGTTGAATCGATGAAAAAATAATTTATACGAATAAAGCAAAAGAAGAAATATTAGAGGAAAGAGTACTTTTACTTTATTATGTTATAGTAATTTTTCGAAAAATTTATTATTATAGATTTAAAAGAAATTTATAATTATGATGATAATGATGAAGATGATAATGATGAGGATAATTATGATATAATGATAAAGGGGAAGAGGTGACGATATTAGAGGGGGAAAAAAAATTAACAGTCCAAGGGCAGGTGCGTGCGTCGAGATGCGCAATAATGAAATCTATACTTACATTGTAAAAACAAATATTATACATACCTACACAAAACACTTAATATCTAAATATTCGAAAATTCATATACAGAATAAATCTTTGATCTGAATTTCTAACTAATTATCATCTTACTAATGAAGCAGTCACTTTCTCAGCGCGATTCCCTCAATCCTCTCGATGTCACGCTATGACACTATTAAATGAAAATCGTTATACTGTTAGAAAATGTTACGTTACCATAATGATATCGTTGTTATATGTACACTATTTATGATGAAAAAAAGAAGAGATAAATTTTTTTATTATCAGAGAAAACGAGAGAGAGTGTGTGTGAGAGAGAGAAAGAAAGAGAACGAACAATGAGAAAAGGTATTTCATATACAAAATGTTTAAGAAAAAACCATGTTTTAAATATTATTAACAAAGATTATTATTATACACGATAGTTTTAACGTGATATCGACGATATTAGGGGAAGGGAAAAGACAAAATGTTATTATATATATAAAAAAAAGATTTGAGACAAAAAACAATATTCAATTGTATTAAAATATTATTATTATTATTAACAATATTAACGAAATTGACAAAATTGCCAAAAAAAAATAACAAAAAATAATAAATAAATATATTGATAATTGAATATTACAAGATATAATATTATTATAATTAAAAAATTATATAATAGTAATTGTAAAATATTATATATTGTATAATGCTAATTATTAATTATTAATTATTAATTTATCAATAATTAATAATATTTCAATATAATTTCATATGTGAAGTATATAAATGATATATACATATATTTAACATATATGTATGTATTTATTTCGAGTTCTTCTTTATAATTATAAACATTATTATATTATATAATCGGGTAGTCGAACGCCTAAAAGCGGCCTAGCTTTATAATAATAAACTCCGCAGAAGCATAAAATCAACGTATATAGCAAAAAGACCATAAAAAAAATCCCCGTAAAGAAATAATTATAATTAATTATTTATAAATTCTAAAATACAGATTTCATATGAAAAATTCCACGTCTCATGAGAGACGCTAGTTCTGACATATTTATAATATGCATATATAGTTCATTGGAATCGAAATTTTCAAATGAATGCCTTCGTATTATATTACAGTTATAGAAAAAAAAGAAGAAAAAACAAAAATTTGTTGTTCTACAATTTGTTTTTTTTTTTATAAGTTTACATGGATTGTACAAATCCATTTAGTTTATAAATTAAAATCATACTCCGGTTACTTAGTTATTTAAAAGAAAAGAAAAAATTTTTATAAGTTAAATTTTTATTTTTTTCTCATAAAAATATATGCGTCTGCCCTTTCGGAACCAATAATTCACACAATTATCTCACAATACCAGTAAATTTAGAAGAAGAAAAAAAGAATCGTTAAAAATTGATAAAAATGTTGAATTTGTCAAATAAATTTACATGATTTAATTTACATGAGGTAAATAATTATTATAATTAGTATTATTATTATTATTTAAATACAGATTTTATTTGTATCAAATAAATATTTTATTCTACTTAAATGAATATTATTTGATTCGAATAAATCTTTTTATTATTTACTTTTTCTTTTTCTTCTTCTTTTTCTTTTACATTTTTTTTATGAATATAAATATTACGTAAATATGAAAATATTTAAATTCAATTATTTATAATTACAATTGAATGACAACTGTCATTTATTGGTAGTTAATTTTTTTTCACTAACATTTATCATTTTATATACTTACGTTAAATTACATCGTTTCTTTCGGATTATCATTAGTGGTATAATTTATTTATAAAATTTTTCTTTATTAACAATGACAATTACGAAATTTTTTATACACATATTTATAAATATGTATTATAGAAAAAAATTCTTTAAGCGAGATAGACTTATTTTTATTGTCAACAAAAGTATCGTAATTGTCATTTTAATAGCCGCGAAAGTTATTGATACGAATCAAGATTCAACATTAAGGGAAAATTTTTTGCGATTCTCTATTATAAATGGCGCGGTGCAACTTTTTCTTTTGCAAATCTAACCAGTGGAAATTAAAAGCAAAGTTTTCGATCACAGGAAAGAAAGTTCGTCTCGAACTCTTTTTCGATTAATAAAAATATTTATTATTCCTAATATTATTATTATTACTATTATTATTATCTTTGTAATTATTGTAATTATAATAATAATGTAATTATAATAATAATAATAATAATAATAATTAAAACAAATTAAATGCATCTTTTTTTAACGAAGCAAAAAAGTAGAATAATTTACAAGCATATTTATGTTACCAAAATTAACAAATGATTTTTTATTGGAGCAAGAAAGGAGAAAAGGTCTCTTTTACCGATTGTTAACTTTATTTTTCGTGATCCGTCGATGTTTGTTCAAACAAATGGAATTGTCCTCTTGTGTTTCATTTCAATAGATGAAAACAAATCTCCTTTTTTTCCACTTGTATGCAACGGTTGAACGAACAAAAAAAAAACTTTGCTACCGCGACTTTATTGTCAACTTTGCACATCGCCTTTCTAAAAAAAAATGAAAAGAAAAAAAGAAAAACTCTTCGATCTTAAAATTTTACAAAAGTTATAATCACAGCAGACAAAGCCTGCCTTCAAGAAAGAGAGAAACTTTGATGATGAAAAGAATTGAATCGTATTTACAAGGAATGCTTTTTCTTCCTGGAACTTGTTACGAATGAAATATATAATATATATAGAAAAAAAAGAACAAATTATGAAACGATTTTCAAATATAATGAAACGCGTTTATAATAAATTCAATATATAAATACACGTGACTGATATGTGGTGATGTCGAAACCTCGGCTTTTTGCTATCCGTTGGATCTAAAAGAACGCAAATAGATTATATATATGAAAAAAAATATATATATAAAAATCGGAATAGCGAGTAGAAACGTAAAAAAAAATATCGTTTATAAGAAAAGCGGTAATAGAATGATGCACAATACGATCTTCCCGAAGTATCGATCACAATTAAACAAGCAAGAACATATAAAAATTAATTAAAAAAAAAAAACAGACAAAAATGAATAAAAACAATGTATAAACAATGAAAAGTCAGAGGTGACTATTACATAGAGATTAGATTTTAGAATGAGAATAATAAGTTGGTCCAATTTGGACCCAATCTAAATAAGTAGAGTGGAGAGGGAAAAAATTCACGGTTATCGAATTTTCGTTTTTCCATTTATATAAAAAAAAAAATTTGATGAAAAAAATATTTTTTCATATTTAAAAGTTTTTTCAGCCGAATTATAAAAAGTCGACTTTATATTTAAAAGTTTTATAGTTATTCTATTCCGTGAAATTAGTAAAATCTCGCTTATATATTTTTCATTTTAGTCCGAAATTGTTTCAATTTTTATGTTGAATAAATTAATAATGAAAACGAAAATTTGAACCGTAATTAACCGTCTCTGCAAGTAATTTGTACTTTATATTTTAGATAAGTATTAAATGAGAGAGAGAGAGAGAGAGAACGAAAGAGAAAAATTGTGGTGTATTTCAATTGTCGAATTTTGAGATAAAAATTATAGATATATAAAAGTAAACGTCTACATCGTTAGGTTGTTAATGTAATATAATATACAATTTAGTAGCCCGAAAAACTGTTTTATATATTTCAAAGATTTAACAAAAAAAAGTACATAACATATAAATAATATAAAATAAATATAAATTATAAATAAATAAATATAAATATATGATTTTTTTGTTAGTTTGCGGTGCGGAGTATATATAGATGTACGAAATTTGTTACCAGTGTTTCCACGCGACATTTGAAAAAAACATTATCATTTTTTATATATAGATGTTTCAATCACGTCTCTTACGTTATATTTAACATAACGACAAAATGGAAGCGAAAAAAAAAATAAAACACACACACACGTAATTGTCAAAGAATTTCTGCTGCAGGTTACTGTGTTGTTATTAAAAATGAAAAAAAACAAAAGATCACGGGTGTTATAAATTATAATATGAATTATCGACTAATATATACATATTTATATATATTATAAACTATAAATTATAAAAAAAGAAAAAAAAATTTTAACGCAGAGATTCCAAAACTTCTATAAACTCTTTTCTTTTGGTTCTTCTCTATAGTCTTAATTTAAGAGAAAATAAATAAATTATTGATAAAAAATAAATATTAAAGAAGAAAAGAAGAATAAGAGAAGAAAAAAATCGTCTTTTGGATATTTCATGCAAGTCTTCCGTTCTGTCGAGCCATAAAAAAAATGAAAAATCCCTTCCATGAGAGAGACTCATTTCGAAAATTAGAGAAAAAGAATCTTAGTCTTGCCGACAGTTCGGATTTTGAGGAAAAGAAAAAATAAAGAGAAAAAAAAATGTTCTCCGGCAACGACGACGAGAGACGCAAACGCACATATCAGATAGTTGAAGAGACGTTCGAAAACAAACTATATATATATATATATATAAACGATTATTAACGGTATTATTAGAAATATAATTCATAAATTTAAGTAGGTAGATGTTAATCTATTCTATATGATTATATATTATAATTATCGTCGTCATCGTCGTCGTCGTCGTCGTTATCATCTTAGTGTCATTTTTATATTTTGCACATATTGCGTGCTTCTCTGCGAGTAAATCACTCAAAAAACTATTTAATTAATAATGAAAAATTATTCATGGAAAAAAAAGGTGGTAAAAATATTTACAACAAAAAAAAATAAAATAATTGTTATATTCAAAATTAGCAAATAATTAATTATAAGAATTTAGTAATGTGTTAATTACTAAATTGTATAATCTAATTATATATTCTATCATGTTAATTGTTTTTAAATTATAAGAAAGTTATATGATACAAATTAAAATCCAAAAAAAATAAATAATAATAAAATAAATATTAATAAAAAATAAAATTCTTTGAAGAAATTTTTCCTTACAAGGGAAATAAAATGAGTGTCTGACCAAAAAGCGACTCGAACTACTTCAATTATTTTTACGTTTCACCTCTCTGGCAGTTTCCATTTCCATTTTGATTTTTTTTAATTATGTACTTAATATAAAAAAACTATTTTTGATTATAATATAGTTTTTTATGTCTTTGAATTAAATTTGATTTCTTCTGAATATAAAAAATTTCAATTATAAATGTTTGTTTAATAATCTATAAGTTATTTTATATTTCAGATGTAATTTATAATTATATAATTTTTCTTTCAGATCATTTATTACCACTTTTTTCCAAAAAAAATTTAACCAATGATTTTTTTTTCTATACACAAATACAAAGATCGAAGATCTTACTCGCAGATCTTGAATCATCATTCTCGCAACTGTCTCCTCTTTCCAATTTATATAGTTTAAATTCAAAATGAAAAAAATAAAAAAAAAATGAAGAGAAAATTGAAAAAAAACATACGACACGATGATCGACTGTATATATTTAAGTACGTGAAAAAAAATCGGTTATATTGAAGAAAGAAAAAGAAAATTAAATAAATAAAAAAAAACGATGTACACTTATATGCGGTTAAAAAGTAGATAAAAAAAAAAGTTGCGTTAGACAGACAGGGATTACAAATTAGGCAAAATAATATGTAAATATTATAGACATTTTTATGACCTCTTGCATCTGAATCCTTATATTGTAACGACGCATGCCATATATTTCTATAATTATTATTATCAAAAGAAAAAATGTAATGTTACGACCTTCAAAACAATCTCTTAATCGAACTCAATGAAAGTTTAGTTCCGTGAAAAAAAAAACTATATACATATAAATTATACCACGAATCATCAATAATCAAATTCTTCTTCTTTTTCTTTTTTGCAAAATTTTTGCGCTAAATTTATTTTCGACGAGTTCTAACAACTAAAATGGTAGAATTATTATTATTCTATCAAATAACATGATTGAACTAATGAAAAACTAAATTGAGAAAATTTCGTCGATAAACTGTAGAATATATTTAAATTAAATAAATAAGGCGCACAATTAGACGCGTGTCAAGGACACGAATAATTAAAGATTATGAAAAAAAAAGTGATGCTCTTTTTTTGTAATCTCATTTTACAATTATTCAAGAAGAATTTTTTATTCTAAACATATAAGAAATTTTCTTACTTTAGTTTTCAGTTGAAATTGAAATTAATTCGTTACATTATTGTTAATTTATAATTAATTGGGAAAATTATTTTTTTATTTTTTTTTTTGAATGTCGAGAAAGGGGAATAACAATATTTGAGAATTTTGTTATTGATGGAGTGTGAATATTATAATTTATAGCCTTGTTCAGGGGGGAGTAATGAAGTATCGTTTGAAATTATTTATCGAAGCGCGAATTACGCTTAATAAGAATACTCCAAGGTACTAAACTCGCTCTTTATCAAAAGCGTTACAGTAGCTAGTGGGGCTACTTTTATAGACTCGCCACATTCTTCTTGGTGAGAAAATTTTAACCGTTTTTCATAATGCCACTTTGTAAATTACTGTATAACTGATACGCTATATCGCTTTCATCTTATTCTCAAACAAATCTCTCTATTTAATATGCTCTTGATCTACATATATAATAATATCTCCACTCCAAATAGCAATACACAATTAATATCTCTCTTCTTTAAACTTAATTTCCCTAGTCGATTTTCTTTCTCCTCCACATCAAATTTTTCATCCGAAAATTGAACACAACAGTTCTGTAATTATTTATACATAAAAAAATCAATAATTTTTACAAAACTGTTCAGTAAATATTAATTAATTATTATTTTATTAATACAGTAAAATTCATATATTGAAATAATTATAACAAATTTTATTTTGCAAAAGAAAAAAATTGTGACTATTATTGCTATTTGGAACAGTAATGAACCAGTTCCATAAATCCAATATTCAAAGTTATACAAAGAAAAAACATTTGAAAAAAAAATATCGCGAAAAAAACAAGAGAAAATGCCGAGAATTATATGGAATATTAAAAGGAAAAAAAATGAATGGAAAATTTTTTTGCATGGAAATAAAAAAAATACGCACATTTGCTGCAAAATTCATATTTATATAACATTTAAAAATATTATCGAGCTGCATATACATTACCCTCTATATAAAACATTAAATAAATATTTGAGTATACATTTTAAAAAATTTTTACTCACACGGTTCTCGGTTTTTGTCTTGTTATTATATGCACACACACACATATACACACACTCACACATTTATACACAGTTATTAAAAATCAATTTAACACACACTGAATTATTATATACTGTTACGTGGTTTCTTCCTCTGGTACGCTATAAATACTTTCTGGAAGGACCTCGCAAATTCCTGCATATCTAAAATACTCTTATATTAATATACCCATGCATTTGTATAGCATTGATAAATAACGGTTAGTATAAATAATCCATTTGATCGATGACATCGTGGGGCGAAAAAAAAAATTTCATATTCCAGCAAACGAAAAAGAAAAAAAAAATGTCATCTTTTATATTATTATATAAATAGTGAACGTGTAATTGTACAATGGTCACCTCCCAATTAAACAAAAAAAAAGAGAGAAAAAAATTTTGAAAATGGTGATATATGTCAACAAAAAAAAAAAAACGAGATGCGCTATTCCATTTATAATATACAATATAATAATATAATATCCTTATATTCACGTAACTAAAATCTGATTAAAAAAAGGACAAATTCCTGTTTATTCTAAACACCCTTTTCCCATTTCACTCGAAAAACCTCTTGATACTGAAATACATTCCCAACGATCCAATAAGAAATATCAAATAAAAAATTTATTAATTATTTATCACTGATGGTAATAAATTATTCACTTTCGAAAAATTCTTATCGAGAATTATTAATTATGTTAATTAATATTACTCTATTATATACATTTTTATTAATAATTAATTTACTTCTTTATCAAGTAATTTATCAATTACTTATTGAAGTAGCATAAATAAATTATTACTGAACGACGAACGTAAAATAATTTTTACCCTTTTCAAAAAATTTCGTATCACAGAGGTTTTTTTATTCATTGAGAAATAAAAACAAAAAGAACGTTAACGATAGTGCGAAGTTTTATTATTATATAAAATATAATATAAATACTGGAAAAATCTTCGTTCTGCTGCATCCTTGAGAGTCTTTATTGTTGTTAAAAAAAAGGACTGTTATAATTATTAATATATTATACGCTACATAAATTATACATATATATACATATGTACAGTCTTCTTTGCCCCATTGAGCACACTTTTTGAAAAAAAAAAAAAAAATTATATAGTGAATGTTTTTTATGAAGTAGAAAATGCCTCATCGCATTTGCGCTCTTTTTTTTATTAAAAATATATATAAAAAAAAACAACAACAAAAAAAATGTTTTCACGCACTATAAATGGCAAACTAAAAAAAAAGAGAGAAAGAGAGCGAGAGAGAGAGACCCACAAATTTCACATTTTCACACAACCCTCCCTGTTATCCTATTATAAGATTGTCACTCTCGTCGCATCAACCGTCGAATCAAGTATATAATGTATAATTATATAAATATAATTGGATATGTTGTACAAAGTGAAAAAAAAGAGGACACTTTACGCGTTCCTTTTATCAAATGAAATCGAAAAACGTCTACGTTTTATATACCGCGTTTATTAAAACAAAAAAAAAATAACAAAAATAATTAATACGTATTTCAATTATTTTCCCCGATATAATGATGATGATGATGATAATGATACACAAAAAGTCCAAAATCAGATGCATTATTATAATATATGGATTATAATCGTAATCGTTAATTTTTATATAAATATATAGTAATTAGCCGCGATATAGGAATCGTTGAGTCACTCAAGGAAATGGGGATATTATTAAACTTTAATCTACAATTTATAAATATTATTATTTATTATTATTGATTTTTAATTTATTTTATTTATATTTCATTGTTGATTATAATTCTTAATTTACTTATTATTATTTGTCCATTGAGAGAAAATTTAAAATAAAAAATTTTTATTCTAAATTCTGACAATTGATAAATAAATTAATAAATTCTATATTTTGTTTAATGTCATTCATTTTTTATTAATTGATTCGAATTAAACTTTTTTTTTTTGCAAATTAATCTCAAAATACTGGAAAAAATTCAGTTAATTGTAGTAACTGAATTTTTTCCACATTAATAATTATTTTAATTTAATGATATCTAATTTTTATTAACTATTTTTAGAGTATATTGAAAAAAAATTACCGTTAATTATATAAAGGTATAAATATTATTCTAAATTTTAAACTACTGAAAATAATTTTCACGTTTTTGCCAATAAAATTAATTAATTTTGTTTCAATTAATTAATTTTGATTGAAATAATTTATTTCCATTCAATTATAAATATAGTCTCTATAAATAAATACAATGTTTAATTACACTGAAGTTAAATAAAATTAAATTTCTATTGTTTTCATTAAAAATTGAATTAAAAATACGAATAAAAAAGTTTCACAATTTCCCCTTTCTCCAGAGAGACACAATTTTTTTTTCTTTTTTTATATTTCTGATTGCTATTTGGTCGAGATTTCTTTTTTTTCAGTATAGAAAATAAGAGAGTAAAGAAGAAATAATTTTGTGTTTTTTCTTTTTTATAACGAGAAAAAAAAACATTAAAAAGAAAATAAAATCTTTTCGAACGAGATTCCACGGTGAAGCGGACGAAAAAAAAGTATAAAATGAGCGTCGCGCAATATGGATCGATATTATAAGTTATTTAAAATGAAAAAATAATATAATTATAAATGAGAAAAAAAATCGAACAGTACGCATTGTTCCGTACTGAGTACGGCTATAGAAGCTATCAAATAATTTATCATTTAGAGATAAATTTAATAGAATTAAATACATATACATATATATAATTATATAAAAAAGGAGCACGAACGAAGAAGGCCTGCATCGACCATGATCCTTCCCCGTCCAATTTCCCTTGTCACTCCCCGAAAAAAAAACAACAAACAAAAAAAAAAAAAAAAAAAAAAAAACCACCGCCCATTCAACACAGGAAAACATTGTAATCTACTGTAGATTGTTGTAGATAAACTATACGGTTTAACCGTACATTGTTACTTTTTGTCGACAATATAAAATACACAGATATATAAGTATTTATCTCGAGTTGCGTCTCATTTTTTTACCTTTTTTGTTTAAAAAATTATTTCATATCATTTTCTCCAATTGTCGCAAAAAATTATTTTTAATAACTATTCACTCAAATTTTTATTTAGTTACTATTTTCCAATTCCTATATAATTTTATTTATTTATTTTATCTCAATTAATAATTAAATTGACGATTTTTGACTCTATTAATAATTAAATTATTTTTAACATATTTTGTATACTTTATAATTATTAGAAATTTTATTATTGTAACTATGTATTATAATAATTATTATTATTATCATCACCACCATCATCATCATTATTATTATCGGTATCATCAATCATTAAAATTATTAGTTTAAAGAATTGTACAATCATGTCTGAACGATACTAAATTTAAAAATTCCCGCTATTCTAATTTTCTATTGGCAATACTGGTATGTACTATGTTTTGCGCACGTGCAGTGCTTGTCAAAACCGGTCAACGCTTGTGAAATTTAGAGATACCAACCTTAGGATAAAAAAGGAACAACTAGCATTTTATATTGCAAAATTATTATTATACGTTACTATTTAACATATTTTTTACTTGTTATTATATTGATTTCTAATTAATTTATTTTTAGTATTATTCAATTTTGAAATGTACCTGTGTAATAAAATGTATTTTTTAAATTTAGCGCCACCTTGCCATCTAGTGGGAGCAATATAAAATCAAATGACTTGCGCAGATGAAAAAATGTTTTTGTGCGCAATTATAGGGGTCATTGCGCGGTTAAACACTTTGCAAAGAACATTTACCGGTTAAACAGGGAAAGGATTGCAGCTCAGTTTTCGTTCTTAAATATCATCAATTTTAGGAGTCTTTCAATTGCTCGAGTCTCAGGATCAGCAAAGAAAATTTAGAAGTCTCAACTGACTACCATTAAGTCGGAAGAAAGCCAGTTATTTGTTTCTTCAGAATCTTTTGTTGGAGGGAATTCAACGGTAAGCTCTTTATAATATTCCATAGAAAATGCTTTGATGTTTATTTTAAATGTATATTTTTACTCATAAGTTCTAAAAAGCCGATTAAAAATGATTAATAATGTTGATTACAAGTTGACGCTTAAATTGTACTTGGTGTGTCGACATGTTCGACATTTATTCACGTTCGCTTTTTTTTCCCTAATAGATTACTGTAAACGAAAATGAAAAACTGTTGCATATTATACAGAAAAAGAGATTTAACATTTTTTTGCATTATTTTCTGATCTAAATGGTTTTTGTAACTTGTTTCTTTCTGTAAAAATTAATATAATCATCAAAATGTGGCTCTCCATTTTGTAGGTTATGTTCCCCAATTCAGCGGCGGGAAATTGTTTCGAATTCAAATTTTTCAAATACACAGTCAATTAAGAATTCTATAATAAATTAATATTTTGTTTAAATATTTTTATTGTTTTAAATATAAAAATTACTTTTTTTATTTTTAAATTTAACTGAAGAAAATGAAGCAATGAAGATAAATAAATAAATAAGATTTAATTTTACCTTAAAGGAAGTATAAGAAAGAAAGTATCAAACTAACTTTTAAAATTGTAAATATTTATATTGAATATCTCTAAGGTTAATTAAGACTAAATATTTATATATTTTGATTTTCTATTTCTATTTCAACTGTAATACAAGGCATTTCAAATTTCACAAATATTATTTTGAGTAGAAAAGCATTTTGCGAATAATATACAACTATTTAATCAGTCTAATGAAAGCACAAGGCTCAATATTCACATATTGTTTGAAGCTTAAAATAATTTTCAAATATAAATGCAGTCACATATACATTTTATACATATATAAAAAATCGTTTATATATGAAATATTGCAATTTTAGTTAACTAATTAAATATTCTTAGTTATATACGTAATATTTATACAAATCACAATATATTTCCACATTAAAGAATACTTTGTATGCTAATTGAGAATTTGCAAGAGCAATTATTTAAGAATTTACAGTTTTCAAAATTTGTGCTTCTGTAAAAATATAAATTTTCACTTTATTATTATCACAAAGCTTTTGCATTTACAAAAAATGCAAATTAGTTTTGCTAAAAAATATTTTTTTAGATTTTATAGAAAAGTGTAAAGTGAAAAAGCATGTACATATTCACAGTATTTTTGTTACCTCAATGTAATTGAATAAATAAAAAATATATCCAATTTTACTTAAATGAATTTTAAAAAAAGGTTATTAGAATATTTAAATATTCTAATTTTTAGAATACTTAAATATTTTTTAATATAATTTATATTTCTTTGAAAATATTTTTTCCGTTAGAATTCAAGTTTTGTTATTTATAAATGATATGTGAAATTGTTTATAGTTTATATTTAAAATATTTGGCAACAGAAAATATCTATTGTTGAGAGAATTAATTATTAGAAATACGTTGTGCATGATATGGGAATTATTTTCCTTATTTTAAAAAAAAATATTCCTCATCTTTTCGTAATTTTTCGACATAACTTAAACCTCATAGATTTCCCGTTGCTACGCGAACATAATAGATATTGGACTAAATCTCATGATTTTGCTGAGTAAAATCCAAGCAACAGATGCTAGGGAACAAAGAGTCACTCCACCCCATCCAAAATCCATACTCCATGAAGTTTTAAAGATTCTCGCTTTTAGAATATTTCGTGGTACAGGCCCACCTATCACTCCATCTTCTGGACGATTGAAAATTCTTGGATTTCGATCTTGAGCTCTCTTGCAATGAATTATTGTCAATGTAAAGAGTGCAAAAGTTGCTGTGAAAAATAAATATTCCAATTAGATTTCATTCAATTATACAGTGGAACCTCGATTATCCGAACCTCTGTTATCCGAACCCTCTATTATCCGAACCGAAAATCATTTTATCCGAACTTCTGTTAA
>JUFY01034137.1:0-34738 GCA_001855655.1 Leptopilina clavipes
AGGAGGGTTCACTGAGTGGCGCTCTTCTCCGTTTTGACAATAATTTTGCTCGGAAATGAATTTATTAAAGATTGAAAGTGGACTAATTTGAGGTTTGTTAGTTCAGCAGCGGCCACTAGCTCGAATTGGCGCCACCTTCTGGACTACTGACACATAGATTCAATGTCTGTGTGCTCGCCGCCGCCATTGTTCCCACTTCCGTCAAAAATGCAACTTTTATAACTACGTTTTTCATTACTTATTTCCAAAATTACTTTTAAATATGGAGATGATTCTTAATCAGTGCGCTCTCATCTAATTATCCTGACAAATCTGAACTCGATATCTCAACTTATTTACAAGTAATACGACACGCGGGAAACCACTTTTTTCGAGGGATTTCTCCCTCATGGCCTTAAATTATTTTTAGATTTGTTTTCCCATTATTATAGAAAAAAATTATATGACAAATATTATCTAATAGACGATTGTTGAATTTGCTCTATATGTATATAAATATAAAATGATGTTGTTAGAATCAACAGATAGGCTATATATTATATAGTCCATTGAACTGAATTAATAATAATAAACTACCGACCATGATTTATTGTCTCAATTAAGTGAAACTGATGAAAGAAATTTTTATTACTTCTGATATTTTTAAAATTTAAACAATATGAGTTCAATGATCAATACCTATCAAGAAAATAAACGACAACAGGTGAATATTAAAGGATGAAGGAAATAATCACAATAGGCATTTGAAAATCGATCCATGCTTGCGCACATTTCGTCCTTCTTTCACACGCCCTGTGGCTTCCATGAAACATAATGCGTATATTTGTCGTACAATTTGTAACCAAAGTAACACTTTTCAAAAAAAATGTCAACATTACACTGAATATATTTATATTTTATATAATTCCAAATAAATTCCACTCCTTGATAAGATGAACAAAAACAAATTTTCATATTAATTTAATATTCAACAGTAATATCAATTTTGGATTTTAAAACACAAAACAATATATACATTTCATTGGCTCTTCGTTCTTTAAATGTTCAAATAATTACAACTTAAAAATAATATAATATCACAATATAGTAAAGGTAATAAAATTTTACATATTTCTAGTTTATGAAATAAAACTAAAATAAAATATTTTAGATAAAATAACAAGTGGAAACAATATTTCTAAAAATATTTTTCGGTAATTTCATTAAAATTTGATATATCGTTAAATTTCTGAAAAATATTCCGTTTTTTGAATTATTATTTGAAAATTAAATAAATATTACAATCTTAATTTTCCTCTTGACCGGACAGAAAAAAATTTTCAGTAAAATTGAAAAATTTCTTTAAAAAAAAATATGAAATACAAATTACTTGGTATAAATAAACAAATGGGGAAATAGTAATGTGAATGTATAATAATAATAATAATGTGATATAAATAAAGATAGGATATTACTTTTCAAGGTGAAAAAAATTCAATTTTTTTAAAAGTTTTTTTATGGAATGTTTCCATTTCTATAATAATGGACAGAAAATGAAAATTATGATCATATTTATTGTTTATAAGAATAAAAGTTTTTTTCGAGAAAATATTAAATAGTTGTGGAAGTAAACAATGGTAGAGAAATTGAAGAATGAGTAAATATTTTTGATTAAAGAAATTAGAGAGAGATGAATATTTACCATCAATCATCTTCTTGATATAATGATAATAAGTTGACCTTGATTCTTTATAAAATGACAAAAGAAAATCTTTATTTATGACAAGTATCCTTGGGGGTTGTTATCAGGTTCACTACGCTTTCCACACTAGTTTGATAATCTTATCGGTGATTCAACTCTCATGGAGAGCGACAATGTCGCCCTGCGCAGGAGTCACCCCCACCTTTAAGGTCACTGAGATGCTTTTAATTGTATTTGTTCATAGATGTGGGGTAGGTAAGTGCTTGAAATCATCATCATTTAAATTAGAGATTATCCTTCGTCTATTTCTAATGCCACGAGCTTTGATAATTTGATATACTTACTGGAAATTATTCTCTATACCCCATCGTCTATTAATTATCGTTAATAATAGTTTTTATCCAAAACAAAGCAAAAACTATTTTAAGATGAAAAAGACAGAATTTTTTCTCAACTATATTAAACAAATTTTGTTATTCGAATTATTACACAACTTTCTATCATTAAATATTGTCTTTTATTTTTGGGGCGCATGATTATTCACCAAATTTCAATTTTATAATTTCCATTTTATCGAAATTCTTATTGTCGAATTATTGTTTAAGATAAGTTCCATATTACGAATAATCATTCAATATAAATTTCAGTTCATTGAAATGTTATGGGTCATAAATTTCATTTTTTCTAAATTTTATTTGTCATAATTCTTATCTATGCGAATATTCACATGACCTAAAGTTCTTTTACTCGAATTGCCATTTGACATAACCTTTAAATCTTCGAAATGTCAGATTTCAGAAATTTCATGTATCGAAATTTCATTTGTCATGTTTTTCATTTATGCGAATATTTAAATGATATAAAACGCATTTTCCCGAAATGCCATTTGACATAACTTTCAAATCTTCGAATTATTTTATAACCTATAATACAAGTAAGAGAAATTTAATTTGTCCTAAAATAATAATAATAATAATAGTTCATTATACTCTCTATCACTCCTCCAAATACGAATCCGAAATATTCTATTCTGTCAAGATGAGAAGTAATTTCCAACATTCCCTTTTTCCGAATGTTCAAACAATTTTTTCAATAATTGTTTATCAAAATTTTGCAAAATTTCGAGAAGAGCGTATGTCAGGGTATCTTCCTCTGTATTTTCCAAAATATTCTTTTCTTTTTAAATGAGAAGTAAACCACGAAACCACTTTTTTCCCACATAGCCTTAAACTATTTTTTTCCTATTTTTAATATTTGCTAATAATTAAAACCCCGATTGATAATGTTGTCAAATGATGAGTTATTATACTTTTTATGTGCTTTTGGATGAGCGGAAAGAAGCAATCAAAAAGTGCTTAATGCTAAATAACAAATTCTGAAAAAATCGAAAAATTAAAATTGTGTTTTTTTATGTGCTATAAATGAAACATTATTTTTATAGATAATTTGAGGTTAATATTTTTTATGAGTTGCTTTTTTATACAATTTTTATAATCTAAAAGGAATTTATTATAGTTCCGTGTTATTTTTTGTATTGAACTTATTACTTTTTTGTTTTATCACATGTTATTGTGTTATTAAACTTATTGGTTATTGGTTTTTAGGGTTCCGTACCGTTCCTAGTAAACCCTATTAATTTCACTTTTCATGTCCTTATTTCTGTCCCATCTAGCGTTCAAAACTATATGACATAGATGGCTAATGTTTGGTATACATTATGTAATTCAAATTGTAGAAAAATTACAAAAAATGATATAGAAAACGTGATTCAACTTTGATGGTCATAGCGTTGTCAAGGAGAATTTGAAAAAAATGCATTAAAATGGCCTACCCCTTTCTTCCTAGTGGCCAAAGTATCTGTCTAATGGGTATTTTTATTATTATTTTTATCATTATTACCCCCAGTCTATTAGGAGAGAAAAGGGGAAAAAAGAAATACGAAGAAGTCCTACGCTCAGTAATTTTACTAATGGTAAGTGCATAATAATTATAGCTGTTGCATTTCATGAAATGTCCAAACATTATTGACTGCCCTGCCGAAAGAGTAGACTGAATTGGACTGAGAAATGGGGACTGGTGACTCAGTACCAACTGAGTACAAATTTTGTGCATTCTGGTATTGAAACGGATTGGAAAAATTTACCTGCAAAAAGGTCAATTTATGACTATTAACCCTCATAAAATTGAAGGACATGTCCCCATTAAAAAAGTTAACAATATATTTTATATTTATTGTAACATTATACTTATGTTTCATGAACTTACATTAGTTCTGTTTTATCACGTATGCTTGTATATCTTTTGGGATCTAAATTCAAAAATGATATCCATTTTTAAGTAACACTATTTGAATTTCTTGAATTACCAATTTTTTAAGTCATAAAATTTTAATCCAGTATAACAATAGACCAAAGGGTCCATTGTTAAAGTAAGGGGTGCAATAATCATTCCAAACTTAAAGGGAATTACATTTAAAACATGTTTAGGTTATTTTGAGTTTCACTCGCATATAGGCAGACGGTTTAGTGACATTTAAATTTATTGTTAAGATCTTTAAAAATGTCTGCTGATGAGTATCCAGGTAGTTGGATTCTTTTAGATTATATTATGAGGTAACACAAATAAACGAAGCACAATTATTATAAAAGAAACCACTTTTATTCACTCTCTAGTAAGCAAATCTCATCTTGTACAAAACGTGCTGCTCGAGTCAATCTACAAGTAAGTTAGACGGCGATCTCGCGCGTCGAAAATAAAACACATAAGAGTAAGGTAGAGTGTCTACTCGCATAGAAAGCAGAACACACTAATTTAAGTAAGGAATAAAAGAGGGCGCTATATTCTAACAGATTCATTGAGTCCGATTAAATTTGTTTTATTGATATTTATTTATTTACAACAAACTATGACAAAATGAGAATTTTTCAACAATTGAATTTTTGAACTTATTATAAAAAGTCGTATAGAAAATATGAACTAGAATACAAAAATTATTTTAGATTATTTTAGAAATAAAATAAATAAATTATATAATTATTGTTTTATTAATTAAATAACATTAATTAACAAACTTATAAAAGAGGAAACATCAGTTTTTTAAAATAATAATAATAAATAAGCAATTTATATTGTGATTTTAATGTCTAACGTGGTTTTAATAGTAAAATTAAAATAATAGAATATTAGAATGTCAACCGATTATTAATTTCAACAATATAATTTAATATATTTATTATTCTCTATCGATAATATCTCATTGGGGAGATCTCGTTGTTAACTTCAAATCATATAATTAAACTTTTTAAATAAAAATTTTTGATTAATTATTATTTCCATAAAACGAAGCAAAACATTTTCTTTAAATTTCAATAGAAGGTAAATTATGTTATTAAAAAAATATCTGCAAAATTCAAATTTTTTAGAGGTCTGACAAAGAAGTTCCATGTAAAAAAATGTTTATATTTATATTTATATTTTTTAACTATTTATGAATAGTTTTTGAATAATATCGTTTTTTAAAAAATTGAAATATTTAAGGTTAGGAAATCACGCCGTGAAGCTCCTAAGTAGTAGGGCAAAGCCGGTTCTGGGACACTTACCATCCGAGTTTTAGCAATCTGCATTACCGGCAGAGCAGTAGTTTCTACCATACCGAGTGCACTCGGTATGGTATGCAGATTGCTAAAACTCGGATGGTAAGTGTCCCAGAACCGGCTTTGCCCTACTACTCTCCTACGTTTAATAATAATTAATATTATTAAAGGAAATAAAGTTGTTAATATTATGGTTAATGAAATGAACTCAGAAAATCATTTAAAATTAAATTTTTTTAAACTAAGCTGTAATATATATATTTTTTAATATTATAATAGTGGACTGACTCAAATAATAAAATGATAATAAATATCATGAATTTGATGACTTTATCAACAAGTTTTGATGTGTTGAATAATTTTTTAAAATATCTTTTCCATAATTTGTATTATATCTAACAAAATTTTTTTTTTGAATATCAAACGTTGACGTCTTTTGTAATGCAAGCGTGTCACATAATAAATTATCGATTTTATTGATCTAACTTATAAAAATAAAAATATAAATTTTGAATTGCGTTTTGTACTTTAAAACTTTGAAATATTGCTTTAAATCGGTATAAAAATTTATTTTCCTTGTATTATTATCTATATTATGTAGGTACTCGAAAAAAATGTTGAATAATTAATTTGATGCGTGAAATAATCATTAAAGTGACAATAAACTACATAGAAAAAAAAGTTAATTTTGTCAATTTTGTAAATTACGATCTAAACAGTCATTAATAATTAATTATTGATGAACATTAAAGATACTCAATAATAATAAAATTAGACCTACAAAATTCACGTGCGTCACGTAAAGAATAAGTCTCGGGGGTTAATTTGAAAGAAGAATGTTTTTTTATTTTTAGGATTCATTTCTATTATTTATAAAACATACCTTGCTCTCGATTTGTACTGAAAATAGGATTGAAATGTCATATTTTTAGAATTACAAGGAACTATACATTCACGGTCAGACATATTGCAATTTGTTCTACTTAGAAATAATATAGTGTGTAATAAACCAGAATATGTACTTTGATATCATATTCTAAATTAAGCTCTATATATATGAACGAAAATAAACATAATTAAGAATTTATTCTATCATAAATTATATTTAAACGTTATCATTCTTCAGTTAATCTCTTTTTCTTTTATATAGGTAAACTTTCGCTTCGAATTCTAATGTTAAAAAAATTTTTTTCTCAACAGCAACCTGTAACCATAATTATGTTACTGGGGCCAGTTGATCCACCTCAAAGGTGAACGAATAAATAATTTATCTTAGAAATTTTTTGTGTTTACCCGCACTGCTGGCTTTTTCTCAAATGTGATTTAGTGTCTTTAAAACTGTTTTAAAATAAATGGCAGCTTTTCATTTAACTCCCTATAAGAGAATTATTAATTAAAAATAATAAGTCCTTTTAGAATTAAACATCTCATGTTAATATACAGTGGAACCTCGATTATCCGAACTAACCTAGGCAAGGCCGGGTTCGGATAATTGAAAGTTCGGATAATAGAAATTTAATTTTTTTTTATAATTAAAGTAAAAAATTGTACAATTGAACTATTTATATTTAATTTAATACATTTTTTAAATATACATAAGTATATATGTGACGCTTCACGGTGAAAGACATCTAACGCGGTAACGAATTATAGGTTATGTTTAGGAAAGGTTTTGCTTGATTTAAGATTTATTTTTAATTACCTGAAGTTAAAAACAATTTTTATTAGTTATTTAGTACATAAAATAGGTAATGAAAATAGTTTTTGACATCAAATAATTAAAAATGAATCTTAAATCAAGCTAAAACTTTTCTAAACATAACCTATAATTCATTGCCGCGTTAGGTGTCTTTCACCGTGAAGCGCTACATATAATATGTAAATATATATCTTTTCATAATAATATATTACATATCAATTAATACAAATTTTGATTGGTTGTACAAATTGAGAATCAAGAGACGAGCAATCAAATTTGTTTATTTTTGTGAAACTTTTTTACCGAAATAAATTTTAAGATTCGAGAGGCCAAATAAAGTTCGGATAACAGAAGTTCGGATAAAATGATTTTCGGTTCGGATAATAGAGGGTTCGGATAACAGAGGTTCGGATAATCGAGGTTCCACTGTAATTCAAATGGATTATATTTGATTCAAATAAATTATTTTTCGTTCGAATAAAACATTTCTCTAGATGTGTAAATGAAAATTATAGACGACGAATATTTTTCCATTTGAAGCCAAACAGGTAAACGAAAAACGTAGAAAAACAAAATTACAACACATTCTTGAAATTATATAATTAATAATTATATATTATAATATGTTAATAATCTTTGCTAAAAATTCAGGAAAATTTATTACATACATAAATTGGAATTATCACTCTTAATTTTTGAAAAATGAAATTTTAATTCAATGACAAATTATTTTTCATTGACTTCCAAAAAGAAAAAATTAAATTTTCATGAGAATTGAAAAATCCTTTATTAATTAACAGTTTATGAAGATAAATAAGATATTAAAAAGTGTATTCATTATCCCCGATTTCATAACTCAACCAACAAAAGTTTAAAGTCACCAAAATTCTAATAGTGATTAATTTGAGGATTAATTTTTTTTTTTTAATGAAAAAATCTGCTTTTATTAGCAGTCGATTGTGAAAACAGATTTAATGACTGACTGCTGACTGCGAGTCACCCATAAAATTTTAATTAAAAGAGCCAATAGAGTACTTTACACTTGATAAAATCCTCATAAAAATTTATTCGTAATATTCCCAGAGAAATGTTTCATTTGAAGCAAATATAATTTTTTTGAATTAAATAACATTCATAATATTAAAATATATATTTATCTCAATTCTCTTAACATATTTATTTTTGTTTCAAATATAAATATTATTTTTATTTTTCTGTTTTAAAATAATTATTTACCGGCATGTAACGCCTTTATCCTCGTGTTGTTTCAAGGCGGCATGATAAAGTTTTTGTTTTTCAAAATGTGGAAAGAATTCGGCAAACTCTTCAAACTCACGTAAATCCGCTACCTGCGAAATTAATTTGAAATATTAATTTTCCATTTTGTTCTTCAAATTAAAATTCTAGTTTTGCACTTACGCCATCTCTCGCAGATGCAAATGATTCCGGTGAAGATGCAGCCTCAGGTTTATCTTTAATTGTCGACAAACGAGTTCCAACTGTCGAGGGTCTGTGACTTTCTTCACTTTCACTATCATTTCGAAATAGTACAGAATGCTGCAATTTTTATCCAATGAAAATTAATTAGTCAAAATAATTTTCCCTAAAATTCCCTAAAATTTCCATTTTCCCTAAAAATGGAAAACTTGAATTTCTTCGACTATTCAATTTTAAATGTTTAAATACATCTTTTTAATAATGAGTGTTGTTTTGAAAGAAAAAAAAAGAGAGAGGGAGAGAGTGATGCGTGGAAATTCTCAGACTTTATACGCGAGTAGGTACTTTCTTTCATGGCTAAAGCTGTATAATCACTCATCTCCGTCAAAGATCAAGTGACTCATTACGTTAATTGCACCAGTCAATTAACGTACAAATTGAATCAATTTATAGATTTTTTTTTAATCTTCTAATTGACAATCAATGTAATACCTTCAGTTTATAAGAATATTGTACATACATGATAAAAATAAAAACAATCGTAAAAAGATGATTTAATTACAACTATAAAATTTAATTCTTTTTTTAAAACTAAATTATTGAATTTCCCAAATAAAATTTTTACATCATGAAACAAATTTCTTAAATTTATAAATTAAGAAAATTAAGTAAGTAAAAGTAAAATATAATTTTCTTGTTATTTTTTGAAAAATTCACCTGATCAATGAAGAGAAGTTCGGCATTGTTCTGCACTTGATATCCCAAATCGAGTAATTCCTGGACATCGCGAGTAAATGCCGCATCAGCTTTTGAGGGTAATGCCAAAGTATCGTTGTTTAAAGCCGAACTAAATGCAGTAAGAGCATCCTCCCAGCAATAAAGTGCCTTTTCCAGTGCCTCCAGCCCTGTACCGTTGATTCACACTGCATTACATATCCGTTTACTTCTAGAGATTTATCATTATTGTCGCTATTAAAGCGATATATATATTAAACTAAATATATTTTTTTTTAATTCAAAATTCCTATCTCTGCTTTATAACATTAAGATTAAAATAACTGATGTCATCAAAGACAGAAAATTATTTCAAATCAGACATAAAGAAAAAAATTAGATAAGGTATATAAATTTCAATATAAATTATTGGAATAAAATTTTCACTCTAAATATTTCACTTAATTTCGCCTTTTCCAAAAAGAAGGAAAATTTTCTACAAACCACAATATCTATAGAACAAAATAATGGGATTTTTTTATCAACTTCAATTTTTAGCCTTCAATCAAATTAAAAGTGGAGGAAAAAAAAGAGGAATAAAACTACCGAAGCTTTAAGTATAATTAACAAAACTTTGAACAAATTTCCACGATGAATAATTTTACATTGAGCGACAGATATTATCCTTGAAAAAGCAATTCAACAACACCAATTTGCATTTTGAGAATGAGATATTATTTTCTTAATTTCTTAATTCCAGAAGCGATGAATATATTAAACATATATTTATAATATTAAAAGAAAAGAGAGAGGAAAAAACTTGCGAAATCGTCAGGGATTTTCTACGAATTGAGAATATTTTTGAATAAAAGCGCATTGAAATTTACTGTCTTTTCAACATGAAATTTATATTTCTGATGATAATATATGTTTTCTCTAAATCAAGATTAAACATTAAAATGGATTTTATTAGGCTTTTCCTTGAATATATAAATAGGTTTGAATGAATGTTTATAATTCCAGTCGCTTTTGAAATTTATTACTGCAAAAGTTAATTTTACATTGCCTAGAAGAATTTGCAAACTAATCGTTAATTTTTGAGAATCAAAATAAGCTTTTATATAACAAAAACATTTCAAAGAAAAAATGCCATTCTTTTCTATAAATGTATAAATCTGTGCGAAATTAAATCGCGCACGAATAATGTTTTCTGAGATTGCAAAAATATAATCGTAACAGTGTTATGTTTGTGTTTATAACATATCGTATATCCTTGAATTTCAATCAACATTATTCTCCTTTCGTATATGATCTCAATAATTACAGATTAATATCTTTCTAAAAGAAAATCATTCACTTCTATTAACCAACGATTCAAGACTCTTTATCGTCCATTATATGAAGATAATTTTTTTTGCAATTTTGTTTCATCGCAGAAAATAGAGTAAGTAAGAAGTTGAATTTATCAATAAATTACACAACTGATAGACTAAAAAAAAAAAAAATACAATGTTTGGTCCAAATAATTCAATTGTATTATCAAATAAATATATTTACTTGAACTAAATAATTTTTATTAGAAAACTGTATTCGAATCAACAATTTTTGTATTTTAAAACAAGAGTAACCATTTAACTGACATAATAATTTTACACGGAATAAATAATTATTTGATACAAATAAATAATTTTTTTATACATGAATAAATAATTATTTTGATTATTTACTGTATTATTCTTTCAAGAAATATTCCAAAAATTACAAGATTCTAATCGTCAATAAAAAAATTAATTTTCAATCAAGAATAAAACTTATTTTATTAATAATAATAATTATCAGATAATAATATGATAATTATTATAATTATTACATAATAATTATTATTACATTATCATAAAATTATAATATTACGTAATAGTTATTATTATTATTTAATAAAAATTATTTACCATATGACTAAAACCTAATACAATGTCAACGAGTCACTGATTATTATACCTTCTTCATTCCATCTCGATTATGAGCAACAAAGTTTACCGCCATCTGTCGGACAGTTAGAGAATTATATTGGCGCGAAATTCAAATTAAATGAAGCAAAAAAACTAAACCACAATGTAATTAACTATATTATGATGACATTAAACTCTCTAATATAATTTTCGCATATTTTGAGAATAGCATTTAATCAACAAATATTTCCAAACTAATTTGCGTAATATTTCCTGACCATAAAAGACATCGATTTCTCGTCTCTTGCAGTGTTTATACACCTTCGCCTATTAACTCTATTTTAGACTCCACCCTAAAGAGGTTTCAGGACCTTTCCAAATTGGCAACGAGGTGAATGATTCAAGCAATTAAGTATAGTAACTGAGAGAGTGAGAGAAAGAGAGAGGGACGAGAAATTATGAGCGTTAATTAAAGACTCGACTCTATTACACAGCTCGTCTATAATTTCCTGCAATTTTTGATTAACTATAAAGCACATTTTATTTCATTTGAAAAATTTTATAATTACATAACTGTTTTATAAGAGTATTTTTAAAATTAGATATTACTTTTTCTTTTATAACATTTATATATACACTGAAAAAAAATTTATTTGATTCAAATAATTCAAATAATAATAATAACAATTTGACTATTATCAAATAAATATTTATTTGTATCAAATAAATTTTATTTGCGAGTCAATTAAATGGTATGGTTTATATAAATTGTTATATTTATTTTTAAATTGGTTCTAAAAAAAGAGAATTGCTGGGAAATTATTTAAATTTTTTTCCAAAGGAATAAATGAAATATATCTCGAGATTTATATAATTAAAATCAAGAAAAATTGTTTTGTAAGATCAAAAAAATTTTTCTTAAGGCCATGTCAAATTTCCATACTATAGCTCAATATAGAAAAATCGCAACCACTTTGACATGCCCTTAAGAAGAAATATGTTTTAAAACTGCGACTAAAAAATTCTATATAAGAACATTTCTCCACCAAGAAAAATTAAAATTTTTTGTTTTCAATTGCCAGTTAAAAATTTAAACATCATTTTTCTCATTTTGACGTAAAGAAATACGAGAAATGAAATGTCGAGACTTTTAGCATTCAATACTGAGACAGCAACTACAATATATATAGAAGTTATATTCATTCAAGTATATATAAGAACTTGAAAAGCGACGATTTGGCAAAATTGTTCTCGCGACACTGAGTACTTAAGCGTCTTTCAATTTTGCGACGTCGTGTCTCGCTCTCGGCTGTCTTTTAACATTTTGTAAAGCTCATGCAAAATAGCGCACGACTACAGTATCTATATGCAAAATTTGAAAAGAAAAAATTCTTTGCCTCACTATATTTCACGTTCTAAACACCTAGACTTTTTTATTATAAAAAAACAGAGCTTCATCATCTTTGTAGGAGACTGAAGAGTACACAGAGTTGAGGTACATTGCCATACACGAAATAAATCATGAACAAAACGAACAAAAAACCAGACAAAAGTGAAAAACAAAATAGAAACGAAAATTTAAAGAAGATAGGAGCAAAAGGAAAACAAATTGAGGCAGAAAACATTAGAATTGATATTAATCCGATTGAATATACACAGAAAAGAATCAAACTAAACTTAGAAGCATCAAATTCATACTAAAAGAATCAAATTGATTCCAAATTTTTTGATCAATTTGATACTTTTGGTATCAATTTGATATTTTAAAGTTTACAGTGAAACTTTGTCTAATAAAAATTTTCTACAAGAGGAAAAAATTCCCTTTGGCTCTCTACCCAACGCACAATTTATAAAATTCGGCAAAGTTCAAGATAAAAAAAAATCAAGAATTCTAAATTACATCAAATTTTTCAATGATAATAAATTAAATGAAAGATGAATCTTTCATTCAGAGTCTTATCAAATTTGTATAATCAAATGTAAAAATTCAATTACCCTCTCAATGGCTCGAGCTAATTGCAAGTTTTTTTTTTCCCCATTTTTTATCATTCTCAAGCACTCCATTCAGGGCATTGTACAGATAACGAATGAGGGGACAACGATGTAGCAGTTGGGTGCGAACATTCAGTAATGTAAAGAATTTATGAATGAGTGGGTGTTCCCGGATGGCAGTCAACCTAGAAAACAATTAACTTCGTGATTCTCAACCCCCCCCCCCTTATGAACAAGATTTGACATAATATTTCATTCAAACAAGGATTCCAAAACGACATTGTCATCAAAAATGTTTAACTTGTTATTTATTTTCTTTGTCCTCTAAAATTCACTGAATCAAAAGACCAAAGGGAAAATATTTATCAAGACCGAAACTTAGGCATATTTTTCAAACTTTCAATAAAAAAAGGCAATCAGAAAGAAAATTCAAGTTGAAATAATTTGTCAAACAATTTTCAAATTCGCGACAGTCGTGATCGTTAAGCGATTAGTTAGACCATCTGTTCAGGGTTCTATTCCCCTAATGTTCGAAATTTAATTTATCTTTTAGAATTTAATTCTAGACTGGAAAAAAATTAAACTATGAAAAATTAAACTCAAACCAGAGAAATAAAGATTTAACTTCTATTTTTCAAAACTGATTATTTTAACATGAATTTTCTTTTCAAGTATTTTTTCGATATTTGCAAAACTACGATGAAGTTATCTAAAAATAATTTCGCATTTATAGAACATTCAATTAGTAACGCAGTACTTTATAATATCAATAAAAGCAAAGTGATTTCAAATAGTATATATATAAAATTGAAAACAGAAAACTCTTATTTCACAGCTGATTCAATTTCAAGGAAATAATATCAATAGAGTTGTATATTTATAATCAAAGCAAATAAAATTATGTAAATAATTCGACATCTGTTTTTTCTCGCGACTTTTAAGATGAGATAAAAGTGAACGCACCAAAATTCCGATTACAGTTGTGCCAAGATTCGTTTCTGTTCACTGAATTCTATCGATTCTTGTCAGACTTGGGTTTGTTGTACAAGATATCCTATATAGGTTTATTACTATGGGCGAGAGAAAAGAAAAAGAAGAGCAAGAATAGACATCAGGGGGGAGGATGGTACATACGAGTGGTCACTTGAGACTTTCCTTACACGTGTAAAAATGAGGTTTATTATATAGAGACCTACAACAAGATCTTTGTTTAACCAGAACATTATGCGAAGGGTGACGTGACTTTAGAAGTTGAAAGCGAATTCAGATCAAATAAATGAAATTAGACTCTTCTCATTTTTCAAGTGGTCACATTCTTAAGAATGTGTTTCAACTTTTAACTTTTAAACACCCACAAACTTTATATACGCAAATTTAGACCTTCGATATTAACTTCCAATCTTCCATAACAAGGAGATAAGAATAAGTACGCGAGTCTACAAATCCGATAAGTGGGAGCGTCATGTCGATAGAAAGAGACAGCTAATGTACTTGACGTCCCCTTTTCTTTCTCTATCTAACGACGCATGCGCCTAAACGTTAAGAACACTAGTTGTCTCTTTTTATCCACATGATGCATTTTCAGGATTCAAGCGCGCATGTTCCATACCCTTAGGGGAAAATTACGTTTGAATTAAATTCTCCTATTTTATTCCATAGACACAATTTTTAGGTTATTTCAAATAATTTATTGAACCTAAATAAATATTTATTTGGTTCAGTTTAATAAATTTTTTGATCGAACAGAATTTCCCTATAGTAAATTAATTTTTATTTAACAGAATTTGAAAGAATTTTTCCGAAATTTGAGAATTTTAATAACAATTTAGCCTAAATTTAATACCTAAATTTAATATTTAAGTGAATTCGATTTGATGAAAGTCGATTACATGCATTTGTGAATAAAAAACTATATTTCAGGTTTTTTTTCACGCACCCTAGTTTTTTCAGACATAAAACTATAAATTAACCAAAGTAGAAAGGAACCTTGTTTCACTCATTGTATTCATTTTCTATTAAAATGTCTCCATTATCGAAAAATTTTATAGCTCTAAGTTACCCTCAAGTCCTTTTGAGAAAAGCTGAACTTTGCCTTATATACAGTTATAAAAGCTGACAAAAACAGTCGTAAAAAAATACAAAGAAATACACTTTACAAAAAGAAAATCAATTTGTAATATCATTTCGAAAAATTTCAAGAATTTCAAGAAACATACAAAACAAATCCAAATCACTTTACGTAAAAAAAAGTTCTACACCTCAAGGAGAATAAAAATCGATATTGTAAAAAAATCTTTGTGGATCTATTGCACATAATTATATTTTCAAGTACCACAGTACCGCAGAATGTTTTATAAATGCATGTGGTTTTTAAGAGATAAAACAAAGGTGCAGTTAACTCTCGCAATAACAATATCAATGAAAGAGAATTCAGAGAAGCATAAAATCGAGAAAATTGAAAATAGATGGAAGTGGATAGTTACATAATAGTGGAATACACTCTATTAGTACAAACATCCTTAGGATGCCATTCAATTTAAACTCAACGCTATACCACATAGATGAATCATCAGAAATAATTTCATCTAATGATTTACTGTCTCGTTGTTCACTTTTCAAATTTTATTATCACATACAAATCTCGGTACGCATATATAGTAATGGTATAAAACCTTTATGCGCAAGTTTTCACATATATATGCTATTCTTTAGATTCAAAAACTCGAAAGGAGAAAATCCTATTTTATAGAAAATCTCATTGTGTGCATTCTGACCCCCAGACCATTGTTGAAATGAGAACACAAGAGTGCATAGACCCCGAGAAAAATAGATTCAATATCCCAGTGAATTTTCTTACATATTTTTTCTCCTTTTCGCATTTTCAACACTTTAGATAAAAAAAATAGATTTCCTGAAGGATTTGATGATAATAAATTTTAGTACAACATTACTCATCCATAAATGTATTCTTTCTGAAGACTACTGTACGTTTTGCACAACGGAAGGGATGATCAGTAGCAGACATTATGAAAAAATGTAATCAAAAAAGTAATCAAAAATCTAATACAAACTTAATATTTTTAGAAATAATCAGGGTTGCTACAATTTTTCCCGAACAAAATTCCATGACTTTTTCAGGTTTTCTAGGTTTCTAGAAAGCGTAGCAAACCCAGTAAATAACTTTTGAGAAATTTTTATATACGCAAGTCCTTTTGAGTCTTAAAAATTAACTACGTCTAGCTTTCTAAAAAAACATGCCGAGCTTTTATGTATTTGTTTGATAACATATAAACTAGATTTGGAGCCAAACAACGAACCTTGTCCTTACAAATAACACAGATTTTGAATTATTGCCTAAAACGAATGTACATATTGACACAGAGTTCAATAAATCTTTATCATGAGAGGGACTAATAGAGAAACCAAAATGCAAACTTCTGTAAAAAGGAAATCTTATCTTAAAGGAAGAAATGATACCGCTTTTTGGATCAATTTGTAGAATGATCCAAGAAAGCAGTAACAATTTGCAACATTTTGATCCCTTTAGGTTTTCTGTGTCACTAAATCAGGTTTCTGGTGTATTTTGAAAATTGTAGGACCTAAGGAGTTCGGAAAAACAATTGTGTGCTCCTAGAGTTCTTTAAGACATTCACAGAAAACCTAAAGGGATCAAAACATTGCAAAATGATACTGCTTTCTTGGATCATTCTACAAATTGATCCAAAAAGCGGTGCAACGTTTTGATCCCTTTAGGTTTTCTGTGTTCATCTACCAAAACAGTTGAGCTATATACAGAAAAAGCTTCACCTCTGCTATCCAAAGTAAAAACCTAGTAAGTCGCATTTGCCATAAGAGCGAAAGTCGAATAACAAAGCTAAGGGACGCTCGCCCTTATGGCAAATGCGACTTACTAGGTTTTTACTTTGAACAACAGACCTGTGGAACAGTGACAGAGGTTTCACTGGAGTAGAGAAAGTTTTCTCTAAAATAGCAAAGGTTTGATGCTGTATGTATACTGAGGCCTAAATGCAGATAAACAATTAATTTAAAAAAAAAATTGCAGGGTCTTAATTTTAATTTAAAAATCATTTTCTAAGACCAACTTCAATCAGTATAATATCTTCCAGACATGACTCCAAATCATCATATGATTTTTTCCTACCCGTCAAATAAAAGTCTCATTTCTTCAAAAAAATGGGAATTCATTTGTTAAAAGCAATCTTACGTAATAATTTACAACCAAAGTGACCTCCAGAGAGTGAGATACCCCATTAAATTGGTGAAGGGTGGACGGCGTGTTCCCTATTCCCACGACCACGTGTCAAGGTGGAGGACACCTTTAGCTTGCACTTTCATGCAGTCTGTTATACCAATGTCAAGTGCAAATGAGAAAACGAGCAAAACTGTCCAAATACCAAAAGGAACTTTCCCCATATGAATAAATCACAGATCATATCCTTATTCATGATTCAGAAAATGAAGATAATGATAAATACTCCACGTCAATGGATGATTGAGAAAGAAAATAAGACGTGAAGGGAAAAAAAGGACACAATTTAAGGGTTGCCGGTAGATGGTTTGGCGTCAATAATACGCAGTGACGTAATTCTTTCCAGGTTTGTTATTGGAGGATGTGTCATCCAATGGGGAGAGGTCGATACGGCAGCTGGGTGGCGCGGCGCGCGCTCTTTCCAAAACAGGCTGAAAATTCACTCTAACTCTAGCTTTATTCCTCTGTTAGCGTGATTTCGCGAGGAAGTTCGTTTTGTGCACCGCGCCAGTCAGTCCCCGACGACGACCGAACCTGTATACTCACACACCGTGAAAGAGAGAAATACGAATTAAAGAAGGGAGACGAGAATAAGGAAAGAGAGTGAAAGAGAAAGGGACTAAGGGGGGAAAAAAAGGGAGCGAGATAGAAAAAAAGAGAAGGAGCGAGATAACGGTTGAGCTTCGCACTGGCGTCAGTTATTCGGCTGAACGGCTCAACTGCTAGTCGATGTTTCAAAGCGCGCCGCTCGTTTTCATTTTTATGCAGTTCCTTCCTTTTCTTCGAGGTGACAGCATTTCATTTACGCGCACTTTCCTTCCAAGGATGTAATTACCAATAATGACACTATTGTTAATGCTGTTTTCAATCATCATTGGACAGTAATTATTCGATTTTTCCAATTTGTGTTTAGAGCTAAAGCTTCCTTATACTATATTGTGATTTGGATTAAGTGCCGGGATAGAAGAGAAACAGACATAAAAAAACAAACGTAAGTACAAATCTTGACGCAACAAATTCTATTGTCTGTAGCTTTAGGGTAACTCGTTAGAGGGATTTTAATTGAGAAAAGAGCGCTTCTTGAGACATACGTGCTCAAGGGTAGAGCATTTTTCCAACGATTGACCTATGTTCGCAAGTAAATAGGGGTTGGTAGATATACCGGCAAAGAACACACGCGATTTTATCCACTTTCAGGTCATTTTCACCACTATAGAATACTTTCCAAGAAGTTATTACTAGGATCAATCGATATAACGACCAATTTTTTTTGTTCTCAACGGAAATAAAACCCTTGATTTTCATTCTGGTCATGTTTCTCATAGGGATTTCCCGGATGTCCCATTTTGATTGGAGGGAAAATGAACTTCCTTCCAAAAACCACCAAAAGTTACGTCCTCAAATGCAATCCACAAACCCCAATTTACATTATACTAAAAGTATTAATTAAAAATTTAAAGTTCACTCTCTAAATCAAAGTAATTAATTATTTTTTGCTAATTTTTAAAAACTTTAGAACTGTCTAAAGTTGGAAAAAGAGTAATCACAAAAAACTTTTTGGAATATAAAACAAGAAAAGTGATGACAAGTTTAAATTTCAATTATTGATCAATTGAAATTCATAATTTACCATTTTAAAGATGTGTCAACATTATATTTATTAAAGTTCTTAGAACTAAAAGTAAAATAATAATTAAAGCTGAATGTCGGCCTTACAGTTATCGATATATATGTCTCAAGTTTATAAAGTGTTTTTTTATATACATATAATAATACCACGCTTCTATTATTATAATTTATATTTTATAATATACGCAGCTATTAAAGTATACGTCATCAGCAAAAATAGCAATAATGCTTCTTTGAAAAAACAACTCAGTGTTGTGTTTCATTAATGAGTTTCTTTCCAGAAAAAGGATATGACAATAATTTTTTATGTAAATACTCCACATATAAAACCTAATGCGAAATAATTGAAGCAACCTTGATTGAAGAACTTCCTTTTGAAAGTCAAATGACAAAATAATAATTCTGTGAATGAAAAAATAGAGAATTGAGAATTACTACCAAAAGAAAAACCATAAATCTTTTTCTAAAACAGTAAAAGTTCAAACAAACTCGTACAGTTAGTACCTACAACAAATTATCATCTTTTCAATGACATACAAGAATATGCGATTTTTGTGAGAAATAACGCAAGAAAGACAATTTTTTTATCTTCCTTGACTTTTTTTCTTGTACAATGAAAAAAGACATATTTTGTAAAGAATGTCACAGAAAAAAATCTATACGACACTTAACACTTATTGCCCGATTTCTAAGTATAACACAAGACTAATGCATAAGTCAACGAATCAGGATTTGTATTATGGCAAAATTACATATTATTATTATGTGAAAAGTATGTCAAGTCAGTTTGAAATATGTCGAGTAATACGTTATTCAATCAATTTTCAATATTTATTTTCCTCTTTCAATTTATAAAATATTTCCAAACAAGTTATACACTAAATGTCATCAAAATTTGCAAATTGCAATTACCAGAAATTGAAACATGAAACATTTCATAAGTTTCTACTTTGTAAATAGAAACCTCAACTCTAAATTTATAAGGGAAGGCGCAATAAATAGCGTGGGTTTCAATGATGCACGTCTAATATGTGCGAGTGATTAACTAAATGAAGTGGATGATATAAATTACTCTCTAAAGGGGCTGATTGTCAAATCTTCGAACGTACAACACACTTGTAAATGTACGCACTTCATGCGTCTATTTAAATACGACATCGTTAAAAGGATGATTGGACAGAAAAGGCCCTGAAGTATTTGCTATTTTATTTTTAAGAACACGTCATCATTCATGTGCATATTACAAAAAAAAGTTTCGTGATTCTGTCGACAGTTATACCAAAAGGATCATGGAATTTTTAAACCTCTAGTTTTAATGATGTCATCAAAAAAAATCAAAAGGATCCTTTACATGCTGAACGAAAACTAAAAAAGGTTTTGAATATCGAAACAATGATGAGTTTAATATTGTAATCATTTCGGTTGTTACTTAATGAACCGTTATTAAAATTAATAGAACATCTTTAAACGTCTTAATACACAAACATTTTGAAAATTATAGTTATTATATGTATCTACAGTTTATGCTGTGCAGTGTTGTAAAAATTAAATGGTTCAAACATAAATTCACGTTAAGAATATTTCTTTCGTGACGCCGCTTTTGTATATGACATTATGCTGAGCGTGCGATTCGAGCAAAATAAAAGAACAGAAAAACCATTTTATGAGAGGGCGACGCATGAGGAAAACAGTGATGAGGTGCGTTGTTCAGAAATGAAAGGACGAAAAAAAAATCTCCCTCAGGACCCCACCACTAATGCCGACTGTTTGTGGTACATATGAAACTGTTTGGTTCACAGATATACATGCAGCCAAGAAGGTCAATACTAAAGGCCAATGGCTTGCTACAAGACAAGGTTTATACATTTTCTAAAAGCAGTGATTTCACAATAAAGCGAAACAACTTAATTTTCACTTTGATCAATTGCAACCAATATTTAACCCAAAATAGGTATCAAAACATTCTCATCACATGAGTAAGTATCAATTGGTACAAATTGACCAAGTATCAGTTGATTACAACTGACTATATAAATGACTATTATAAATGCTTCTAAATGTTTCTAAATGCTTATGAATGATTATAAATGATTATAAATTAGATTCATAAATTCATTATCAATGAATCTAATTCAAAATCATTTGTAATCTACAGACATATAACGAATTGTACCACATTTATACAATCCAGATTGTATAATACGAACTATCACAATTCCACAACGTGTAATAACGTCTACAGAATGAATTACACAAATTAAGAGAAATGAAGAATTATCATTGTCTTCATCAACGTAAAAATTACAGAGAGAAATTTTTTTTAGGTCCGATTTAACGAATCCGTTAAAACAAGAATGAAACCGGATTTTGTCTTGTTCTTGATCAACATTAAATACATCATCTGTATTTCTCGAAAACATTTTCAAAAAAACATATACGTATAGAATTTTAATAATACGGTGGTAGAGTTTTTTTTCTCCACTTCTTCTCGAGAGCTAAAAGTTTTAATGATCAGAGGATATAAAAATAAAAATTTCCAAAGAACTATAGAAGAACGGTTAAAAAATTTAAGATCATTAAAAACAAGATTCTACAAAATGAACAAAAATTAGAGAAAAGCCGCGAAAAATAAACACAAGGTCTTGATACTCTTGATCAATTTCAAACAACATTTGTATGATAATCATGTGATCTAAATAAAAATACAATCAAGGAAATAACACTCGAAGAAGAAATTAATAATTCGAGATGTGACCTTGCGATCAAATAACTCATAAATTCACGAGAGTTGTAATAAACTTAATTACTACACGTGCGTATAGTAAACATAAAATTTCTACTTAACGATGAAAACAATCAGTGATATTTATTTCCATCCGATTTAAAGTTCATATATACATTTTTTTTTTTGAACGGAAAATTAATTTTCCCTCCTGGATAAATAAACCTTGGTGAAAAAACTTTATCAATGCATGTGCACTCGATGTCGCTCAATCGTAAAATTTCTATGTACGCTACAGGTGCGTACAGTCAACAGGATTATAGCATCGTACTTGATGCATGTCGATTATTAGGTAATAGATTCCTGGTCCGGTTTATATTAATCGACCCCGATGAGCTTAATAAATATGACATCATTATCACCAAGTTATGACTGGGCTTTTAACCCGCAATGTGTTCTGATTTCCTAGATGCAATCCGCAGCATCATTCAACACTCCAAAGCGGTCTTTTCAAAAGGCGCTTTCATAGATTTTCCATCAACACAAACAAATAATACACACGGATTCGAGTTAAAACACTATATATGTGTGAGAAATCATGATGGAGAAAGAGATGATGCTGCAATATGATATATAATCGAGATGAAAGATACCAATCGGGAAAAGATTTTTCTGAACAAACATTATAGTGATAAATCAAAATCAATAATGTGCGTTGTATATTATTTTATTGTGTCTGGTTAAAACAAGTGAATTTCAATATTTGACTTTCACGCCTGTGGAAAAGAAACAGCTGTGCCATCAAGGCAGGAACTAATGAAACCAGAAACCGTTTACCTGCCTAATGGAACACCTGACCGCATCTCTAAATATCACAAACTGACTTCGATATTACGTAAAATATTCTACCTACAATTCAAAAAGTCACTGAACTTATCACTAAAATTATCACAAGTCCGAGCAAACTCAGTAAATAATGATTCTTGAGTTAAATATTAAATTTCGATTCCTTTTCATTTTCGAATACAATATAATAAATTAAGAATCAAGGAATATAAATTTCCGCAGATATTTTACAACTGTTTTCCCCAGGATCATGCGAAAACTATGATTTACATTTCAAATCTACAATCTGCTATTTTCTCAAGTATGTACAAGATGATACTATGAAGAATATAAAAGACGAAACAGACTTTCCAATCGTTGGAAGAAAATACACGTGCCTTTGGTCAATCGAAGCATAAATAAAACTTTTCTCGTTTTCCAATACTCCATTCGTAGAATTGCGACGTTAAAAAGTTGAGAATAGAGCCAGAGGCGGTCCATTCATGACAACTGCTTTTCAACACAATTCACGCAGGTAGTCCACCCCACTAAATTTCTCATAATTCATTTTCATAGGAAATGAGAGTACGTGTGTGTATTATTGACAGGAAGTTTCAAAATTCCCTCCATTTTTCGCAAATCATTCATCATTTATCAATACTGCCGTACTAAAGAAAAACTTAGGTAAGCGCCATTTCGGTCAAACTGAGAAAATCAAGAAAAACTGTTTGCATTAAGAACCCTAATATAAACTAAAAAATTGTTTAATTTAACTTCACATACTAAGTAAAGTGATAGTGCCCTATCTAATTATGTAATACAAAGTTCATTGTTTAAACAAATTATATGAGATAATGGATATACGTGTTTTTCTGAATGCAAATACGAAGTAAATAGTTGAGGAAAGTCCTTTGCGTAGTTTCTGCCAAATAGGTAGGCGAGCTCGGACCACTGATCGGATAGAAGAACTACGTAAACGCCAATGAATATGCCAGCCAGATACTTCGTGCTTCAAATCAAGTTACCCGAAGGCAATCCGAGTTTAGCCGAATGGCGGTTACGTAGTACGTTCGACTCACTTTTTGATGGAAGAACTTAGGTATATCCAAGCAAAGCAAATCCGTGGTTTTTATCTCGTAACTAGCGCTGAGCCTCGACCACGTTTTCGATAGAAAAACCACGGGAGTGACTTTGACGGAGTTTTTCCTTCTTATCTTATATTCGAGCTCGAAGCCTCGTACGATTTTTAGACTACGCAAAGTACTTTTCTTAAGTTTTTGTCAAGTATTCTTTCATTTTCTGGAATTTTTAGGATTTTAATAACAATTTTTTTACAACAAATAATATTATAAAATAATTTAAACAATAACTATCAGATGCAGCTTTTTTCAACGAATGCATTGATACTAAAAACTCATTTTTCGTCAAAATGTCGCTTACCTAAGTTTTTCCTTAGTACGGCAGCATAATACTCCAATGCTACCAATCTCCCTTGGGGTCTTTTCGACGCTATTGCGAAAGACTCTCTCTCTCTCTCTCTCTCTCTCTCTCTGATGCTTATGCGCATAACACCATGATATTATGGGTCATTACCATCGTTGGCATAACCTTCCAATGTAAATGCAATCCAAACGAAAGTCAAATTCTGCCCTTATTTTGAAATTCATTCCATTTTATTTACTACATTATAAAAATTGGCATTTTCCCTCTCATGTGAATTGTTTAAGAGGAAAAAAAAAATAACCGCGTGAGATAAATTCTCTCAATTTTGGAAAATATATAAAATTTAAATGTCGAATTAAAGTGTGATCATGATCAGTGACCGAGAAATGTTTAATGTTCCATTACAAAAAATACCGAAATAGAGAGAGAAAAAGAGAATCAATTTTTTTTTTTTTGAATCGTAAAAAAATATACCCATTTTTGTTATCTTTATGGGCATTTAATGTGAATGAGCGATTAAAGATAATTAAATATATATAGTAGTATAGTAATTCAATGGGGGAAAAACTTACCTTAGCGAAGTCAATTTTCAATGTACAGCATCCGGAATATATGTCGGCCCCATGAAGTGTTTCTTTCGCTCTCGTCGCTGACTCCACTGAATCGAACGTAATAACAAATAGTTAAGGAAATAAAATTTTCCAAATTTATAAAACAAATAAATTAATCAATAAAAATATATTAATCAATTAATACTGCGGAAAAAAAAATAAAACCCAAAATTTCTCTGCCTAAATAATATAATTTCACAGCAGATGAAAAATATGCCAATAAAATCGAATTATTAAAACTCACGCCCTGGGTCATATACGCGAACAGTTATGTATATAAAAAAATATAAATTGTAAATCAGTACGTGAATGGTTCGAATTGAATTTCGTTATTTAAAATTCCGCTTATACTATCGCGCCAGAGGTTATTTTTCTTTTCACTTTGAATTGTATAACTGAAATGATTCGCAATGTAAAAAAAAAAGAGACAAGTTTTTCTTTTTGACATTAAAAAAATAAAAATGCGCTCGCGAGAGGTCAAAATGAAAAAGTATAAAAGCCGTCTTGTTTTCCCACTGCTTCATTAGTGAATCGTTCCACGCTAAAGTTGGACGTCTTTGAAGCCCCTTTTTTGTCAGCATTTTTTTCTATATATATTATATATGAACTTTCGCCCCCTAATCATTCTTGTGACTCTATTTACACGGGGGAAAAAAAAAAAAAACAATACCCCAGGTGTATTGTTTTACGTGACAGTTTAATTAAGTATTGTAAAGGATATTCAACCATGGCCTGAACGCCATTTTTCTTGAAGATAACGATGCGCTGAACTTGTCCGCTAGATGTACTAATTGTGTGTAATACCTCCTGAAAACAGAGAACAAAAAAGAAAATTATTAACTTCACTGGAAAATTTAATTTTCAAAAATTTAACTATTATTTCAATTTTTCTCCTTTTTCTCCTATATATACATATATACAATAAATTTTTTTCATTTAAATAAATTCCATAATAAAATATATCGAATTTTAAAATAATAAACGTTACACAAGTCATTATTTAATTCATATTCACATTCCGTGTATACAATTTTAAAAACAAAAATCACCTCCATTTTCTCTCTACAAATGTATAATATAAATTATGTGTTGAAAATAAAATATTTAAAAAGCACTTATTTAAATACAAAATATCCGGAATTATTATTGAGGATTTACTGAACGTTAATAAATTCATATCAGAATTAGTACAATGGCAGGCGAACGTTGAATTGCATACATAATAATCCGTAAATAAATAACTAACTCTCTTCGATATATTGTAAACGAGGCGCAAAATGTTCGAAATTCCACAAATAAATAATTTCTCATTGGAGGGGGGGAGGAGAGAGATTAATTTGTAAATATAAAAATTACGTTACGAAAAAAAATTTATATTCTAGGGAGTTAATTATAAAACATTGCCAATATTGAGCCAATACTGACCCATGCTTGCTAATAGAAACCAATGTCATTGTCTAAAGTCTTTCAACTAATATTGACTGCAGATTTTAAACGCATGTAAAAAATATATAGAAAAAATTTGAAACTATAAATAAAAAACTAATTTTCAACAAAGAATAAAATTATTTTGTCAATAATAATAATAATAATAATAATAATAATTATTATTATTATTAACAACGTAATTATTTACTAGATAACTAAAACTAACCATAACGTAAACTCGACAAGTCACTGATACTTATACCCTGCCCACTTCATCTCGTTTGCGAGCGAATCTTCATGCCATCTGGACGGGAATTTACAGAATTAATGGCGCGAAATTTAAATTTAATAAAACAATAAAAAATGGAATTCTTGGGACTAAATTAGTTCAGTATTTAAATTCGAAGCTTGCCATTGGTTTCTACATTCGCAGCTTTAGGCCAATATGCAAAAAAATTATTTTGTTAATAATAATAATAATAATAATAAGAATAATTATTCTTATTATTAACAACTTAATTATTTATTTATTTATTTCAAAATACAGAGTTCCTAGAGCTATTGAGCTCACTAAGGAACAGATGATGGAATACAAGTCTGATATATCAGATCATAACATTTTTGTATAATATATAATACAAAGAATAAATGCTCTTTGAAGATTATAGAAAATGATAAAAATAACAAAAGAAGGTAGTAAATAAAATATAGTAAAAATAAAGAAAAAGAAAAAGAAGAGTACTTTATCTTTTACTAGTATAAAACAACAACTTCGAATAAAATCTCAATCGTAACTATCAAACTTAATTCTGAGAATAACTCATTTCTATATAAATCAGTTCGATTTTAATTGATAACACAACAATCTATTTCCTAACCTATCTCAAAATATAACAATTTAAAAATATATGAAGTAGGTACTAAATTTAACAAAGGATATACGTCATTCTTAAATAGAAAGTTAAAAAATGATCTTTTAAAAATAAAATTATTTGATGCCTCTCTGATCTGATTCGGTAATTTGTTCCATAATCTAGCACCTCTAATTATAAATGATTTTTGCATTTCACACGTGCGATGAGTGGGTATATTTAATACTGAATTCCTCTCTCGAAGCCTGCTATGTGTGCCTTCATTATGATTTTTAAATTCAAAAAAGTCAAAAAGGTAAATCGGGCTTTTATTATTAAAAATAGAATACAATGTGTTTCCAATAAGTATTGTCTCCTAGTTGCTACATTTAATAACTGAGACTGAACTCGAAATGGTGTGATATGCTCATGTCTTGGCAAATTATAAATAAAACAAATACAAGCATTTAAATACCTTTTCCAACTTATTATTAAGTTCAAGAGTTATATCATCATACACAGTACAACAATAATCAAAGATGGGTAGTATTAATGTCTTGACCAATAACATTATTTACTAGATAACTAAAACTAATCGTAAGTTAATCTCGAAAAATCACTGATACTTATACCCTGCTCACTTCCATCTCGTTTTCGAGAGAATTTTCATGCCATCTGGACGGGAATTTGCAAAACTAATAGCGCGAAATTCAAATTTAATGAGACAATAAAGTGAATTCTTGAGACTAAATTACTTCAGTATTTAAATTCAAACCTTGGCATTGGTTTCTACACACGCAGCTTTGGACAATATGTAACAAAAATTATTTTGTTAACAATAATAATAATAATAATTATTATTATTATAAGTATTATTACTATAATAATTATTATTATAAGTATTATTACTATAATAATTATTATTATAAGTATTATTGTTATAATTATTATTATTAACATAATTATTAACCAGACAACTGAAGCTAATCGAATGGCGCGAAATTCAAATTTAATGAAACATTAAAGTGTATTCTTGAGACTAAATTACTTCAGTATTGAAATTCAAAGCTTGGCATTGGATTCTACATTCGCAGCTTTAGGCCAATATGCAAAAAAAAACAATTGTGATATTTTTCTTGTAAAGAAAAGGAAGAAAAGTGACTGCACTAATTATTGAAACCACTTAGTGCCATCAGGTGGATGTTTACCTGTAGCTAGCTTGCCTTCGGGGTTGAGAGAAATCTTGGTAGGAGACGCACGAGTGATGACACAGTGTGGCTTCTTGCCAAAATTGCTTTTAGGCTTTGACTGAATTTCGAGACTGTCTTTCGTTCCAGCTGTTTCGCGAAACCGAAAACGTTCTTTTTATGCAATTCGAGTAAACGGATAAACATAGATCCAATAAAGCAGCTGTCGAAATTATTCAAAGCTTCCATTCCTCTTTTGGTTCAACAATCTTATTATTTTACTCACAGGGATGTCTCAACATTTTTCAAAAATAATCAGACAATCAAAATGCGTCGCAAATTTTTATTTTCAAAAAATATATTTTCACCTTTTAAAAATTTATCCAGACAATTCTAATCAATTTTTTAAAAACACAGTCACATTAAATCGTCGAGTGATATTTCAACTTTTGAAGTACGAACCCGTGTGGCTAAATTAAAATGCCGACGAACCATTAAATTGGAATGAAATCGAAATGACAAAGCAAGCACAATTGAGGTCAAACGTTTTTGTCCCTAAAAATCAATATAAAAAAAAGCCAAGTAATCTGCTATGGTTGAAAAAAGAGCAAACTGTTTGATAGAAAAAAAAAGAATTAAAATTACAAACCTAAAGATATACAATTTTACAGTAATCTAAATTCCAAAAACTATGTGAAAAACGGAACGAGAGAATTTCGCCCCCCAAACTAATGAAGAGTAACTCGGGGAAACTCTTTTATTTAAAACTAATTTCCGAAGCAATTTAAAGGAGTCATGGTGTTAATGCTTGTTACATTCGAGGAGGATGAGGCACTGTGCGGCTAGTTCGCTAAATCGAATTGATCTTCCTGAAGGTTGTCTAGTTTCATTATTGAGTAGACCAGAAGCTATATTTTCTCTGGCAATCTCGTCTTAATCGCATTTGCCAGCGGTCTGCGTGAAAAAGATATGAACTAACGCAATTACATTGTTCAACAACAATGTTTCTAGGTCTTGTTCTAAGAACAATGTTGGCTTAGTGAGCAAAAGGAGAGAGAAACGTTCTGCCTATTTCCCTCAGGAGCAATTCCATACTTGGAAACCTTGCTGCATCCCACATATGCTTTCAACTCATACACACCATCTGCATGTTAGTAAATTGAACTCATCCCTCCAATGCATTAGGAAAATGAAAATTTTCTATTTATTATTCATACAGGATTTGCAGAGAGTTGAAAATGAACACAATAAAAGTTAATCCAACCAAAATATAATTAGCAGTTTCAAAATAACGGACAATACATCATCAAATCTTCATTTAACTGTATATATTAGTTCGTTTACAGTAATTGTTCTTGTTTTCCTATTTTTTCTCTTGCACTTGACTTTTTTCATGAATAAATTAATACTTGATGTTAGAGCTCGACAATTGCATTTTCCAGCTCTCTGCTTTTCTTTTTTTTATAAAAGCTATAGTAGAGATAGAAACCAGACAAAAAGGGGGGAAATAAAAAAAATTCTTCCCTTCCAAAAGGGTAATCCGATTGAGGTCATACTTCATTGGACCGTCACATGGTGGCTTTAGCGTGGGCTCTTCTTGAATCCCAACGCTGACCTGCCTTATACACATCAGTTCCAGTACTGTGTGGGGCATAAAGTCAGTCCTAACTTTAGCTCTGGCGTTAAGTCTCTATTTGCACATGTTTACTTCGTCTGTGCGAGAAAGCCTGCTTTGTTACTTAACGTAACTTTATTTGCTTCACTCTCAACTTATTGCCACAACACAGAATTGTTTGCCCGCAAAATACACTAGAATTTTCGCCAAAAATATATACACATATATTTGAAATAGAGTAAGACGTGAAACTGCGCACATATCCTATCAACATCCCTAATATACTTCCAGTTTCTTTAAGAAATTAGTTTTCCATCCCAATGAGAAAAGACCAAAATTATATATGTACGGAAAATAATAATAAATAGGCCTAATAATAAATTATCAGAGCTAATAATAAATTTTCAAAATGGATTGTATCGTTAAGAATACGGATTGTACCATTTAGAAGATAGATATGCAAGTTGGAACATACATTATATCTCGTTTGCGAGCGACTTTTCGTGCCATCTAGGCGGAAGTTTACAGAATCATACTGGCGCCAAATTTAAATAAACTGGAAAAAAGAAGTGAATAACTAAGTAAAAATAGCTCTTGGCGTTACCTGGACAAGAACAAATTGAACATATTTTCTGTTTAATATTTCTAAAGATGAGAAACTTTTCAAATAAAAAAATCGACTTTATTTAAACCGAATACTTAACTGGTATTAACGTACCAGGGCATATCAAAGTCGTGGCACTTTTTCCATTGAAGCTCTATGTAAAAATCGCATCGACTGTGACATGGCCTTAAGGAGGTCCCCAAAGCTAAATTTCCCTTAAGCGATGCGATTTTTTCATTGAACTTTGACATGCCCTTAAGAACCTTACAAATCAGTTAAGTAAATAAAGTCACTGATGTCTTTAAGGGGGTGTTCAAGTCGATGTGATTTTTCCATTGAAGCTCCATGTAAAAATTGCATCGACTTGGACATCCCCTTAAGAATCACGGCAATTCTCCCTCTGGACCAACAGACTTTGAAAGATAAAGATTTTTAAGAAGAAGAAGAAAAAAAGCACCCTTATGAATCGCATGGTCAAGAAAGCTCGAATTACAACTCGGCGAGGATTATTTGTTCCGAAATAACTCTCGCGATAAAGGTACTTCTTCGATCAATATAACAGAGGCCTTTTGGCGAGCGGTTGTAATATATTTTGATCTCGCAGTTCCTCTTGTACAGAGGTAGTAGGCTATTTACATGGGGAGAATAATCAATTGCGTTTTGCATAACTTCCATTCGTTAAACTCGAGTTCGACGAACTATGATTCTACCTTTGCTGAAATTTAATACCAATTACAAAAATATCATGCCTGCAACAGACAAACAAAATATCATATTGTTAATCAATCCTCCTCGCTAATCTTATCGCGCTTTGAAAATGAAACAGGATTATATTTTTATATCCAGAATCAAACATTTTTTGTTTTTTAAATATACATTCACATTTTTTGAATTTCAATATTCTGAATTTAAAAATTAAATCGTTATGAAAATTTTAATTTAAAAAAACAAAAATTTTTTTAATTCGCATATACGGTCAATGCACTCGTACAGAAATATATTTTCTATTTTTCTCGCAGTTTTTCTTCAAAAACTGATGAGGAAAAACAAGTCATCAATAAATGCGAAAAAGGAAACAATAATTTTTCCTATATTGCTCACTTAGAAAGTGAAAAACACTTTTTCCATTATCGCAGGACATATAAAATACTCGAAATTTGCGAGATATTTATAGCAACTAACTTTACAAGTTTCAAACTATGACTAATACACATTCCTTTATAGTTATTTTGTAAAATATTTTTTGTTATTTTGATTTTCAACAAAGGTTCTTATCAAGAAAAGTGGGTTAATACGCGTATTTATGATCATCAATCAAAACTTAAGTGACACTCCCCAGAGAGCTGTCAAGATTGGTCAAATCTATCTCTTGAGTAGCCTAGCCCCTGACCATATAAATGCCATTAAAGTCAAGGGAGGTACTTAAGGTGTATCTTCAGTTAATTCTAATCCAGTAAATTAATTATAGAAAACTTTTTAAATAAACTCTTTCTCATTGTCTTTAAAAAAAAATTTTTCAATTTCTTTTAAATACACGCAGTAAAAAATATACCTTACTTTAAGATGAGGATGAAATCTGAAATTAATACTTTCGGTTTGTTTTAATTTACGAAATTCAGACCAATATTTAGGTCTTAATTCAGAAATCAGTGGCAGTGTTTTAATTTCAGTATAAAGTTGAAAAACTTAATAAAGAAAGTGAAATTGAGTCCCAAATAAGGTCTTAATTTCAAAAGTGTCTTAAATTCAATACAAAACTAAATAGTTTTACAGAGAATCTGAAATTCAGAGTCTATTACATCTTATTTTAAAAGATGTCTTAAATTCAATTATAAAGCTAAATAGTGTTACAAAAAGTGTGAAATTCAGAGTCTATTGGGTCTTAATTTAGAAAGCAGTCTCTTAAATTCCGGAATAAGGATGAAAAATTTTACAAAGAAACTGATATTCAGTTTGTTCTTAATTTAAGCAGAATCTTAAATTCCGCACAAAGCTAACAATTTTATCAGATAAGTTTTTCTTAATTTCAATACATCGCAAATGTTGACAGGAAATAAAATTCTTTTTAAAAAAATCAGTTAAAAGTGCAACGAAAAAAAATATATATTCTTGTTTTGAGAGGAAAATTCCTCTTGGTTAAATTCTCTTGAATCAAGAACATTGCTCTTAATTGAAGAGTATTTCTCTCTTATTTTAAGAGGAATATTCTTAAATGGAGAATAATCCTCTTAATTGAAAAGTATTTTCCTCTTATTTTAAGAGGAATATTCTCAAATGAAGAATAATCCTCTTAATTGAAGAGTATTCCCCTCTTATTCCAAGAGGAATATTCTTAAATGGAGAATAATCCTCTTAAAACAAGAGGATTATTTTTTAGCCATATTCTAGAGGAAAATATGCATTAAAATAAGAGGAATCCGCTTAAAACAAGAATATTTTTTTTCGGTGTGTCTTAAAAATGTCGCATCTTGAAATAAAACTTGACACTGAATCGAAACAAAAATTGATAGTCGTCATTTGTTTCGAATTTTTGAGAATATTTCTAAATGACGAAAATGATAAGCAGAACTATCGAATGAAAAATGATGGGTTGAACTATTATGAGCGAAATGTTAAGTTGACACATTATTTCAAAAGGAAATATCTTGATATGCATTTCATCCGTCTTATAGAAGACAACAATATAACATCGAAGTATGTGAGAGTGCATAATGCTCTCTCTTGAGCTATAAACATCACCTATACTACTTGCGCGCTTATCTGAAGAGTACCCAGAGATTTTAGAACGACATTATCTTTATCACTGCCAGAAATCGTATACAACGACCTCATCATACTAAATACATGCTAGTTTTCCTACTTTCGTGTTCTTTTGCAATCGCGAGTGACATGAATTCACCTGAATATTTTTTTTTCTTCTTCTTCTTCTTTTTCTTCTTCCTACTTTTTCTTTGAGACTAAAAAGAGAGTAATCGATTATCACGAGTTTGGCTTCCACGACTTTAGCTTAAGACTTATTGAGCTTAATTTACAAAATTTTAATGAAATATGATAGAAAGTTATAATTTTTATCGAAACTTCTTTTTTTTCCTTCCCAGTACCATCAGTAATTGCTCTCTTAACTTGACATGGCAAAAAATGTTATTTCTTTTTTTTCTTTCCTATTGCAAATAAAATCTAATCATCTCTTAACTTGACATGGCAAAAAATGTTATTTCTTTTTTTTCTTTCCTATTGCAAATAAAATCTAATCAACTCTGAGTGGATCTTTCTACTGTGATTTTTCAAGTCGCAATGAAATTTTCTTGAATCAAGAAAATTCGTTTACTTTCTTCGCGTATTCGATATCGAGCACGCAGTTTATATTTGATTCGAGTGAACTTGCGATTTAATTAAATTTACTTGTAAAATCCAGATGACAAATTTTCTCCGAATGGAAAAATCGTATAGGTATATATACGTAAATAAATATATAATTGAACTTTTAATGAACTTTTTTTCGCCTTTAATTTATTGATCGTACGGGAAAAAAATTCCAAATTAATGAATTGGAAAATTTTTCCAAACTATTTTTTTTCATGTATACTATACGAATATAAATTTGCGAAAACTTTTTATGAATAGACCAAACCTATAAGTGAAGATCGAAGGTTTTTTTCCGTATAATACAGAAAAAAAACTTTTACCCGCGAGAACTACTTTCAACTACTAAAAACCATTCCAAATGAAAAATCTCTCAGAATTCGAAGAGAAAGTTTACCTTTCAATTTTTCAAGAACTACAAAAAGCTTGTAATTTTTTTTTACATATTTTTCCTTAGAATGGAAAATATTTAAAAAAAAAAATTCAAGATACTTTTCGTGAATTTCAGTTTGGGATTAAAAATTCATTTCTAAAATTAAGGTAAGTGCAAATCTTCAAGGAACAGAGTCCTATCGACAACTATTTACTATTCGATTCACGTACGGTCGAAATCACGACTTTCCACTTGAGTTTGCTCCAACTTTTTTTTTTTAGTTTTTTTTCCCTCTTTTTTTTCTTTCCCTTTTTCTCCAACAGTGAGTGGAAACTCTAGTATTGGTAATTTAACGCTAAGGGAAATAGGTCTGGGAGTAGGTACTTTATACTTTTCGCTAATCCGAATTCAAGTACCACTCGGTTTAAGATTTTCTCTTTCGATCTCATTCAGGCTTAACAAATTGACTCACACGTGAATGGGTTCAAAATAATCGTTGATTTTATTTTTCCTCAAAGTCGAAACTTTGCAATTTAACTATTTTTAATTAAAAGACATTTTTTTTATATTCTAAAATCATTCTGTAACATTTTAAAGCAGTTAATTTAAGAAACTAATTTTTATTTCTTTCATTTGAAACTCGTATTGTTTTATGAAGAAAATAATAAATTAAATAATAAATAATAATAATGAAAATAATAATAATAATAATACTAATAATAATAATAACAATAATAAAAATAATAATAATA
>JUFY01034138.1:12986-35159 GCA_001855655.1 Leptopilina clavipes
GGTACAATTGTGAGCGCTCTTCTCCCGATTTACTAAAATCCCAAGGAAAAATAATAAATAAAGCAATAAAACGCATTTTCTCCTAGTGGCCACTGAATGGACTAGGAGAAAATGCGTTTTATTGCTTTATTTATTATTTTTCCTTGGGATTTTAGTAAATCGGGAGAAGAGCGCTCACAATTGTACCCTCCTCTATCATCCCTGAAAATTTCAACCCGAAATCTTTTATCGTTTTAGAGTGAGATGTAAAGTACGAAACCACTTTTTCGTGTATCAGTCATGTGGGTTTCTACCACTTGGCCTTAAGGCGCTTGCACTTCCAAATTTTTGGGCGAGCGCTTGGACGGAGACGAATTTTTACGACCTTGAAATTCACGTCACTAAATGTTATTGGCTCTTCAAAAAGTCCATTTTTACGCAGCGTCTTTATTGAACAGAAACATGTTTTTTATGAGTCAGAAAGCAGAAAGGAATATTTTAAATGAATTTTCCACTGCTTGTGGAAGTTTACATAAAAATGAGAAGCAAGGGGAAAAAATGCAAAGAGACTGTTGCCAAAGAGAACTGCCAGTCCTAAGCCTGGATAGAGTGTGAAGGAAAATGTTTCGAACAGAAAACAGATAAAAATATCAGAACGTAATTCGTGCTGGGACACAACCGGCTGAACGCAATTAGAGTTCAACCCATGCTTCTGCCCCCTGATGGCGACTGGATGTAATGCACTTCTTACAGCTTGTCGTATATTTACTTTGTTTACTTTTCAGTAATTCCAATTTTGCAACCGCATTTCTGGATGGATTTAAACAATCTTTCGGATTTTAGTAATTTAGAAGACAAGAACTGGACGTTCGTTGGTAGATTTTGTAAAAAGTGTCTGCGTTCTGAATAACTGAATATAAACGAAGAAACGTCAAAAGGAAATCTTGAAGGTAATTAAAATTAATAATACTATAAATATTATTGTTTTTCTATTTTTAAATGTCAAGAAGATATAATTTGAATAATTTAAGTTTATTTAATAATTAGTTTATATTATTTAACTAATAAAATAATAATAAAATATTTTCTATTAACCTCTATAAAGAATGAAGCAAGGAGAAAATAACCGAGATGGTGTTATACTGTCAGGAAAAGTTCCACCGGTTCTTGATTCTGCACCATTGCAGCTACCTCCTACACAACCGTCGTCACCACCAATTCCGAATTTACTACCACCTTCTTCACCACCATCATCACCACTGCCTCTTTCATCACAACCTTCGTCACCCCTGTCAGAAGAATGCCAATATACATGTCTTTCTTCCCCGCTTGAAGATGCATATAAAAAATTAGGCTTGGAGAAGTTATCAAAGTTGTCGAGAAAAATGAGATTAATATTACAAGATATATTAAATCTCGCACTTCTTCCGGCAGAACACTTAGTCCAACTCTACGAATCATTGAAGAAAGAAATTGTTAACAAATCATTCGTTTTCAACAATACCAAAATTCCTTTAACGTTAGTATTAAGAAAATTTTTTCAATACTACGAAGATTCTTGGATTAAAATCATAACACCAGAAATTTTTTCCGTCTTCAATGACCAACACAGGACAAATAATTTATTAGAAAGATTTAATCGAAATTTACACGAGTATTATAGGATACGTCCATCATTGATAACATTTTTCGAAAACATTTTAAAAATGTAACAGGACATTCATATTGCATATTTGTCTGCTGAAAAAAATGGGGTCCCATTAACAAATGAAAAACCTCAGGCGAAGGAATTCGAGAAGCGTTTGAAGGAGAATATCCAAAGACTGGAAGAATTTTTGTCAAAAGATCACACCCCTCGAATGATGCTCATTAAATTAAAGGAATTCCTGACAACTCTTTGAACTCCAACTCAAGATCTCCACGATTTACAGAGCCAATTTGTTGAAAAGGGTACTCAGATTCATTATCAGTGTTAATGTGAATGTGAGTGTGTGATGCTTAGTTAGTGTGATTATAAATGTTTAAAAGTTAGCGATATTCTTAGCGTGATAATGAGTGTTTGAGATGGTTGTGAGTTGTGAATGTATTGTGATTTTTAATGTAAATGTGAGAGTGATTGAGATTTTTAGCGTGAGTGTTATTCCAAATGTGAGAATATGAGTATGAAAATTACATATTGAAAACATTAAGAATAAAATAAAAATAAAAAACTTGTAGAACTGGAATTGGAAATACCAGAAGAATCGACGTTACTGGATATTCAACTAGAGACACTAAGTGAATCTGAAAGATTTATTGAAATAGAAATGAATGAAAACTTCGAATGTCATTATTGTAGTAAAGGGTATCGACAGGCAGAGGCTTTTCAAAAACATTTAAAAGAAATTTATGAAAAAAACTATTGCGTCTTTTGTCACAAAGAAGCCAAAGAGTCCCATCCTTGCCGGAAACATGAAACTTGTCTTTCAAAAAATGATTATTCTGAAGCTGATGGACATATTCCTGTAGAAGATAATCAGGAAAGTATTCTAATTCAGAAAGAAGTCAATTGTAAATACTGTGACATTTCTTTCAAGACAGAACAATTTGCTTAATATATATCATCATTTATGTCTAGATATAACTAAAATAATTTCTAGACAAAAATTATTCAAGTCTATAAAGGACAGAATATTGTCAAATTAAAAATTTTTTGCACAATAAATATTCCTGTGTGAAAAACACGTTATAATTTCTCTTTTTCTTGTTGTAATTTTAACTAAATATTATCTAAATGTTACAGTTTAAGGCCATGTGGGAAAAACCGACCGAGAATGTTTTTGTAGGCCAGGAAGTGGCGCCAATTCGAGCTAGTGGCCACTGAATGAACTAGAAGAAAATGCGTTTTATTGCTTTATTTATTATTTTTCCGTGAAATTTCAGTAAATCGGGAGAAGAGCGCTCACAATTGTACCCTCCTCTATCATCTCTGAAAATTTCAACCCGAAATCTTTTATCGTTTTAGAGTGAGATGTAAAGTACGAAACCACTTTTTCGTGACTACGTGACATTTCTTGATATTTTTTCGATACTTATTTGTAAAAATTGTTCAAAGTCGGGAGAAGAGCGCTCACAATTGTACCCTCCGACTTTTATGTGAATATTCGTACCTATAACACGCTTTTACGCGGCGGGAAAATCTCTCGCCATCTGTAATTATTGAACGCATTTTGTTTTTTTCTTTGTGAAATCTTGATTTTAAATGTATAACTAATCTTGTTTTAATAAAATTAATATTTATAAAACCAAAAATTATACACAAATTAATTTGAAAGTATTAATAGTGAAATTGAAAGTGAATTAATTAATTAAATCACAAAACGTGCTTCCGGAGGGAAATCACATAAAGAGAAATCTTGGATTTTTGAAGTGCATAAACCTCACTTCCACCAACTGATCCTATACCTTCTTATGAAATTCCTCATTTAAATTTTCATAAAAGGATTAAGATACATTTGACGTTGGGTAAGATTATAAATTACATTTCCGGTTGCTTATATTTCGTTTTCACTTTTGACTTTTATTCGCACTTTAAACATTTAAACTTGTATTTAGTCTCTCCTCACAAACTAACAATATATAGCAGGGTTTTCTTTTAAAAAACTAATTAAGGAAAGGAAGAAAAAAGAAAGAAAAAAAAAAAAACTCTTATTAATACCTGCATACTGAAGAACTTGTGGATCTTCTCTTTGAATTGAAAAAGCAATTTTGAAAGAGAAACAGAAAAGAGAAGAAAATAACTATAAAGTTATTTCTGTTCTACATAATAAATTGAAAATATTGTAAATTTTAAAATTCAGTGATTTTCGGATTTTTGGAGAAATTTATTGATCGGGATCTATCTTATATTTAAATCCTAAACTTTATTTTTGAACCATGTTAATTATACAATTAAATTAATAATAAATCTGAAACGTACATTCGTTCAAGGTTACCACTTATTTACTCTAACATATTTATACCCATCACTCAAATCAGTTAGAAAATTTTAATATATAATTTCTTTTCGAATAGCGAATAAACCTGTGACGACTAAGCAAATTTATTAATCGTTCTAATTGTTATTTAATTTAACCTATATATTCAATTTCACCAATTCCTAACTTTTATTTATTTATTTATATAACTTTTTACTATTTATTTATTTTGTCTTTTGATTGTGTTTTTGTTTTTTAATTTTTTTTGTTTTTTTTGTTTTTTTAAATTTAATTTCGATTTATTAATTTATTTACATAACTTTTTGTTATTTATTTATTTATTTATTCCTATTTTAAATTACATCTTTATCTATTTATTGGCTTTCCAATGGATCCCCCTTCGAAATCCCCACTGATTTCAGAAGGACCGAATACCCTGTTGTCTTCCACACCAATAAATCGAAACTTTAGAGATGATTCATCGGTAATGATCATTACAGAAAATGGTACTCCCATCAATCAGAACCCCAAAACTGAAGGACTCAATTCAAAGAGACTTTTTGACGATCTCAACCAATCCTTTAATTCCGGGAACACTTCTAATGTAAATATAAATAAGCGTGCCAAAGATGGTGCTGAGCTTCTTGCTCAAACAGTAGCCATTTTGGTTCCACCTGCTGTAAATTCAATTATGGATCCTCCTGCTTCCCAGGATGATCAACAAAATCAAGCAAGGGCCATTAGTTCAGATGGATTTTGGTATCCAAACTCCCTCCCGGGACCAACTAACCTTAGATATACACAACATTTGATATCTCCTTATATAATTATTTTACATTATATCAACAACCCAAATAGTAATTGCAACATTGGTCGCTATAGCCCCATCGCTTTGGCCAAAAAGATCCGCCAAATTACTCCAGGTTCCCTCACTACATATCCAAATGGCCTCAACAGCACAAAAATAGTATGTCAGGAATATAAAGACGCTAACTTAATTCTTGACTTTTTTACCACGAATCATTCCAATTATAAAGCCATTGCTCCTGTTTCCTTGTTTTTTAAAAAAGGATTCATCAAACTAATTGATTCTGACCTTGAACTCTCTGAATTATACGACAACATGGATCATATGTGACGCGACGCGAAGAAAGGTACCTAAGAAGCAAAAAGTTATAGGTTATGTTTGTCATTTTAAAAGTGAAAATACATGAAGAGGATTAACTTTCAAAGCAAAATAATGATTTTTAAGTTTTTCTTATATCAAAAATATTCAATAAAAATTATTTTTCATTTTACAAAATAAGAATATAATCCTTTTATCAAGGTAAAACAATCATAAACATAACCTATAATTTTTTGCTTCTTAGGTACCTTTCTTCGCGTCGCGTCACAAATGTTAATATTTTGAAAAAGTCATAAAAATAATTCTATAAAAGAATTCTAATCAGGATTATTTTATCACATTGTTATCAATTTTGTGTTTTTCTTCAATCTTGTACATTTCATCCATTTTTAATAAATGATAGCTCATTATTCTTATTGGAAGAAAAGCACAAAAAACATACAATAAATATATATTTATGAGGACCATTCTTACCACAATTGTAAAATGTTTTTTACCTTTTTTTTATAACCATTATTTCTTTTTTTTACTTCCGCAAATAGTTAGTCCGAAAAGTACTGCATTTTACTTCAATAAATTGATTCCCGTAAATAATAATCTTTTTATAACACTGTTTCTTAATATTTTTTTAGCAATAATATAATAACTTTCACAAACTAATTTTCACTATATAATAATAATATTATGCACGTTGCGTCACGCGTCATACGAAGAAGTTTCAGTAAATGGAGGACTTTATGGTTATGTTTGATAATGTTTCTGCGCAGAATCACAAATTGAAGCGTTTGCCGCGGGAAAAAAGATTCAAATTCAAAAATTTAATTCAATTCACTAATTAAATAATAATAATAATAATAATAATAAAATACACAAACTTTCTCCCACAAAGAAATTATTTAAACAATATTCGATGAAATAAAAGTTGTCTGTATATAATTTTAGAAATAAATTTATATTAAACTTAATTTAAAGAAATTACACAAAAACGAATGAGTTATTTTGTTGTTTTTCGACTTTAATAACAATTGCCAACACCTATTCTAAAAAGAGTTTTGTTTTTCTTTAAAAAAGGAGAGACAAATACAGTGTTTTAATTGAACCAAGTGAATGAATTTAATTTAATCTATAATAAAAACGCCTCGTTTAGAAATTAACGAATTTTCGAAAGCATATACATAATTAAAAAGTTAATATCATCTACAACGGTTTTTTTTCATTGCATTGCATTGTATATTTACACAGAACATAATTTGACTTTTTAAAAAGTCTTTAAATGCTGAATAATAAAACTTTGCACATTAATTTGATTGAACAGAGAATTTTTGTAAAATAATTTTTAAAATTGTTCTTTTCTTCAAATAAATCTAATTACTCGATTATTTGCATATACCATATCTATATATATATAATGAACTAAATAAAATTAATATTCAATAATAATAATACAATTTTTACGTTTCATTGTTGTTTTTATAGAAATCACTGAATGTGCGCACTTGTTTTCGAATTTTTCGCACTTTGTTTCGTTTTTTTTTTTTAATGTTCCTTGCAAAATTTTTACGCGGAGCATAAAAATCCTCTTTTTATTATTATTTCTACAAAGCCATTTTTCTTCTCTTGTATAATTAATAGTTACATATATTTTTTTTATTATTATTAAAAACTACAGTTTCACTTTCAACGCGTGAGCGCGATTTTCTTTTAAATTTTCTCTTCCATGCGATTTTTCTTTCTCTTCGATTATTAGACAATTGAATTGTTTTCATTGAAAAATTATTCATAAAATTAATTGATTCATTAGCTAAGGAGTGCTCGTATTTCTTTGTGCATATGGCAGAGAAAATCGACGTAACTCGCACTTCCGTCCGTTCCTTTGTCTTCGACGAGAAAATGCCGGAATACCATTTCTAATTTGTCTCTCTGTCTCACCATCGTCAACTATAATTATATTTTTACATTTATTTCCAATCAATTACAGGGATTAATAAGTATAATAATTTTAAATTAATACTACATTAAATCATTAATAAATTAATCACCGATTTTTTTATTAAATTAATAATGAATAATAATATTTAAGAAAATTTATAATTTTATGAATAAATAAGATTTTATATATTTAATAAATTCGAGATAGATTTTTTACTTTAAATAATTTTTTACAAAAAATAAAATATTTTTTTACAATTATAGATTCTTCAAAAATGAATATACTTTTTATTATTTTAATGAAAAAAGAAAAATTCATCTTAAAGAGAAAAATAGTAATAAGAGAAAAACGAAAGCTTACCCGCATACAATGATGTCGATCAGTACGAACACAATTGATTATTTCATTGACACGTTTATTGAGTGGAGTGTCCAGGATCGGAATTTTCGTGCGATCCGTATCAATTTGAGCGACAGACGGAACTCCAAAAACTCCTTGAACCCATTGAGAACTGAGTCCCAATCCCAACCACACAAACATGTGAATTCCATTTTCTATGTAAAAAAGAAAAAAAATTGAAATAATGCAATTTTAATGTTTTTCAATCAAAATTGTTAAGTTCAGTGGTAACTTTTTTTTATACATATAGTTTATTATATATAAAATAGTTTTACCAAGTAAGTAGCATCCGTCGTCTGTAATTTTATCGATTGAACACCTCAACATTTGAGGCAAATCCGTTTCCTGTGGATCCAAATTGTGTAGTGGAAGCATTCGGGGATAAAAATAATTGACTGATGTATAAACAGGCATTATAGAAACCGCTTGCATCACGTAAGATCTGTCGTCGATCGTCATGTCCGCACCTAAAATCAATTCATTCATTTACTTAAAAATTCAAATTAAATTCCCAACTTTTTAGCAGATTTAAAAAATCTTTAATTCCAACTCCAAAGTACTTTAGAGTTAAAAAATTAATTAAATCACTTACTAGTAGATAAATTAAATTTAAAAAAATGAAAATTGTACCCACCGCCACAAATTGCATCGCTTTTCATTAAACAATTGACATAAAGAGGCAAAAGTTTCATGCATTCTGGGAGAATCAATTGTCCAGCACTACTTGGAGATGCGCAATTTTTCCTATAAGCAGCCAACATATTTGCACATCTAGAAATGAGATTTTCCTTCACTGCCTTCGGTGAGTGTTCCAACAATTTGAAAACACCTGCAAGAAAAAAACCACAAACATTTATTTATTTACTTACTTAAGTAAAAATTTAATTAACAATAAACATTGCAGGATGAAACTGATCATAGATTAAAATTTGAATAAATTTAATTTTGGATTAAATCAATAGAAGGTCGATTAGAATTATAGAATGAATTTAAAGTCAGATCAATAAATGCTTCAATTTAAATTTAAACTAAGTAAATTTTGATAAATAATTTAATTTCGAATCACTAGTGCTTCAGAAGTTTTAAAATAGGTAGCTATTATTTTGAAAAAGGTTAGAAAGGTAAGAAATGATCAAAATTGATGTTCTGTGATGCATACCTTGCTTTGAGAAGAAATTGATAATTGCGTCAAGATCACAAGCGCGATAGAGTTCGGCCATTTGGGATGAAGTTTTCAAACTGAGATTGATGACTCGTAACCTTCGGACACCACTGCAGGAGGTGTAAAGAAGTGCTGCTTGAATGAAGACTCCCTCTTCCTCGGCGAGTTTATCGTCGTGTTTAATTTCAATTGCTACTGCCTTGTCACAATCGATGCTCGCCAATTCCATGTCGGTTGTATTCGACATGTAGAAATGTCCATAAAAATCCGTCGGTCTTACCCCAGTGGAAGTTCTCACTCGCATCACGGCATTGAAGGCAATCGGTCTACTGATGTTATTCACAATATCCATAATTAATCTGTCACCGTCAATGTCCGCTTGGAAGTAAGTGTACTTATAGATCTCACCTCCAGTGAGCCGGCTCACCTGTCCTATGGTCGCGATATCAATATAGGAATTATTAAAGACAAAAAGGTCAACACTGCATCCAGCGGCGACGCAATCTTGACCCAGTGTATTGTAGACATTATTCTGTGGCGCTAGGACCGTTTTCTCCTTCTCCGTCCCCAGTAGTTTCCTATCGTCTCTGTTTTTCAACTTTCCAGGCGCCTCGGCAATTGGCAAAGACGAATGGAAGACCAACAATTTACCAGAGCACTCAGAGGCTTTCAGTGCTTCCAAACCGGCTTGAATTGCAGGCGCGAGTATCGTTTCGGTTTCGCGCGTGTCAGCAAACATGTTTGGTATTTGGCTCATAAGACTGTTGATGACTTCAAGACTCTCCTCAGCATCGCAGAGAAAGCCGTCCAACAGGGGCATGAATACATCCTGGACGTCGCCAACCACCATCATTTGCGGCTGAGCCAGGCACGATTTGATGTTATAAAAATGCACCGTATTGTTATAGGTTATAAAACCGACTTTCATGTTTGTTCTCGTTTTTCCTGTGTCAATGGGCAAATTCCTGATGATGTTCCTCATTTCCGAGCAGATTAGATTCACAAAACCGGATTTAATCGTATTGTAGGTGACATCAATGAGAAAGATAATTGCCGGCGGATTTGGGAATTTATTCCCCGGACAGTAATCCTTGGTGGCGATGTATTCATAACTGCCGAGCATTAATTCAGGACGTTCGTAACGATCCATGCGTTGACCGGTGTGATCCAAGTGTTGGAAGTACTCAGTGGGGACATCTGTCGTGGCTTTGCAGAAACATGCACTGGAAACGTCTTCCAGAATCGATGAATTGCATGAAAGGACTCATGTACGCCTTGCAGCGGATACAACGCACTGGACCGATTTCTCCCATGTCGACAATTGGCGGTTCGTACTCGCCTTCTTCGACCCGTGCCATTGGACTCAGGATCAAACTAAAAGGGACGCTGGTCTGCTTCATAATGTCCGTCGTCGTCGGTATTGAATACATCGTAGAGCGCACGAACCTAGGCGAAGCGTTCCCCTGATCCTGAACGGTGAAATTTGTCGTGACTAGTGGCGGAACCAGTCCCTTTTGATTTGTGATGAAAGCACCGCCTCGTACGCGTCTGTCGTCCTGGATTACTTGAATCGGACTCGGCATGTGATCAGGATCGAGTCTTCTGGATTGTTGTTGTTGTTGCTGCTGTGGTTGGCCTTGTTGGTATCCGCCCTGGTAGGGGCTCCTTTGGTTCGCGTACATGTCGGGTGAGTTTTGGTAGCCCTGTTGGTAAGTTTGTTGATAGCCAGGCATTGGCGCCTCTTGCTGACGAACGACTCCTCCAGGTTGGCCGGGAAGAGGAGGACCCGACATGTACGTCTTTTGTCCGTACTGGTTCTGACCCGCGACTTGACTGTTGGCCAAGTGGGGCTGCATGCTTGGTAGGGATTGCTGACCGAGGGGATTTCGTTGTCCGGGATAATGCATAGGAGCTCCTCCCATTGGACCCGAGAAAGACTGTTGTCCTGATAGTGGAGGACCTCCCATCGGGGCAGGGAAATTTTGTTGACCTCCCATTGGACCACCTCCCGACATAGGAGGACCTAATTGAGCCGAATGACTTTGTTGGCTTGGAATTGGAGGACCTGACAATGAACCTGAATGATTTTGTTGGCCTGACATTGGAGGACCTCCTAAGGGAGCCGAATGACTTTGTTGACCCGGCATTGGCGAAGCTCCCATTGAATTAGAAAGATTCTGTTGACCTCCAATTGGACCCGAAAAATTCTGTTGTCCTCCCATTGAATTAGAATGGTTTTGTTGACCTGAGAAATTCTGTTGTCCTGGTAATGGAGGTCCTCCCGAAGGACCTGAATGACTCTGTTGTCCTGGTAATGGAGGTCCTCCCGAAGGACCTGAATGACTCTGTTGGCCTGGCATATGAGAACCTATCATTTGACCCGAATGATTTTGTTGTCCCGTCATCGGAGGACCACCCATTGGTCCCGAATGATTTTGCTGTCCAGTCATCGGAGGACCACCCATTGGACCCAAATGACTCTGTTGTCCCGGTAGAGGAGAACTTCGCATATTTCCCGAATGATTTTGCTGTCCTGGCATCGAACCGGACCAATTTTGCTGCCCGGGCATTGGAGGTCCAGTCAAATTTGCTTGTCCTGAAATTGGAGGACCAGATAGAGAATTTTGTTGCCCAGGTAATGGAGGACTGCCTGCGGGATGAGAATTTTGTTGTCCAGATAAAGGAGGCCCGCCTCCTGAATTTGAATTTGGCTGACCTGATGTAGGTGGACCAGAAGATTGTGGAGGACCGCCTGCAGGATGAGAATTTTGCTGTCCGGATAAAGCAGGGGCTGGCGAAATCGACAGTCCAGAAATTTGCGGAATATCTCCAGATGGAGAAATTTGATGACCAGGTAAAGGACCACCTCCGGGATGTGAATTTGGCAATGGAGGACCTGAATTTATTTGCCCCTGACTTGACATTGATGGCGGTAAATTATGTTGTAAGGGAGGACCTGGAAAATTTTGCTTGGTCGACATCGGAGGTCCGGAATATTGCGACTGACTCATCATTGAAGGACCGGAGAAATCATGCGATAGTGGACCACCTGGACCTGCAGGAAATGGCGCTTGTATCGACGAATTCATCGCGGGTATTGGTGAACCAGTGGAAATTGTTTGTCCAGGTGTTGACAAAGTTTGTGACAAATTTTGTTGTCCCGGTAACGGAGGGCCGGGAAAATTTTGCTTCGACATCGGAGGTCCGGCAAATTGCGATTGACCCAACATTGAAGGAGCAGACATATCTTGCGGTGGCCGTCCTGGTACTGGACCACCTGGACCCCCAGGAAGTGGCGGCTGCATCGAGGAATTCATTAAATTTTGTCCTATAATTTCAAATTTATTTTAATTAATAAGACAAAATATGTATAATTAATGCATAAATTTAATATAGTAAGTAAATTTTGAATAAAATAATAATTGTTAATTAATTAAATTTAATTTAAATTTAAAATAATAATTAATTTAAACAGCTGTCAATTATAAAAACGAATTTCTACCAAAAATTACTAATATGATAGTATAATAATTATTATTGTTAATACATTATAATATATCACTCTTTAAAAATTACTTGCATAAAAAATATACATATATATATATGATGAATATAATGAAGGTAAATATTTACATACAGTTAATAATCATATGGCAATATTTACTCAACATTCCAAAGAAGTAATTTCCATTTTTTTATTAAAAAAATAATTTAAAAATGTCAATACAATTCCAATTTATGTATATATTCACATTATAATAAGTATGATTATGTTTTTACAATAATAATACTCTCTTTACTAAAAAAAAGAAAGAGAAATTTCTCATTAAACATATGGATTTAAAAATCCCCTTCTCTCGATTTTTCATGATTTAGAAATGTCAAAAGAGTGAATCAAAATAATATTATATACAAAGTCCATATATAATTCTAACAATAAAACCTGATTTGACAATAAAAATTTTTTCTCAGTTAGGATTCTTTCACTTGTTATTTAAAAGAAACTTGTTCCACTAATTTAGTAGTAGTATTTTTAATTAAATACTTAGTAAAAAATAATTGTGCACCTAAGTATAAAAATATATAGAATTACAATTTCAGAATCAAAAATGTAAAACTCATCATTATTGAATATTTATTTTTTCCTCTTTAATATGGCAGCAGAAAAAAGTGTAACGAATAATAAATAAAATAAAATATGTTTAAATACGTTGTGACAGAATAAGTTGATCATAACCTAAATAAAAAAGGGAACAAGTATTAAGGAAAGATTCTACAAACGTAAATTGACATTTAAATGAATCGACAAACATTGCTTAATATTTTAAACATAATCAACAAAATTAGATTAATGATTAAATGTCACATTGAAGAAAAATAAGAAAAAAGCCATTTTGCACGTATGAAAAGTGTGTCCATTGAAAAAAAATCATAATTACCCCATGAAAATATCAATCAAAATGAATTCTGTACTTACGATACATTGTCGAAGATTCCCAAAGTACCATAACTAAATAAAAACGTTTATTCACAAATAATTATTAATAATTTAAATAAGAAATAAAATGATTTTACTACTGAAACAGTAACTGCAGCTGATGCCACGTAAGGCTGCACTGCGCATGCGCCCGTCGCACGCTGACAAGACACGTCATAACAATAATTGGAACAATCATTTAAATAGTTTTTTAAAATATCTAGAATCAAAAAAGTATTTCTGACTGATTTATGGTATTTTCTGAATTGTCTATTACAATTCTGTGTAATGTCTTGTAAATAAAAGTGTTGTCATACTTGGGAAAATGTCAATTCAAGAGAAGCAGAAGTGAAAGTGCACGTCACCCACAAATTTCTGTCGGTAAGACAGATTTTTGCGGGAGAATTCAAATTTATAAATCAAATTTAGTCAAAAATAAATAAGGAATAATCAATTCTTCCATCGACGGAATGTTTATTTTTTGTTCAGAATATTAATTACATATTGGGAAAAATAAGTTTTGATATTGGGCGTTGACAACTAGTTTTTAATTACTATGAGTTTCCTTATTTATGACTAAAAAAGTGCACAATAATTCAGTTATTTAAACTATCGAGACAGTCGATTAAATAAATAAATTAACAAATTTCATTAAATTAAAGGCAAAATAAGACAAGAAAAAATTCAACATTATCAAATAAATAAAAATTCGTAAAATAGAACAACTTACTTTTTCAAAAAAAATAATTTTTTTTTTTTTGAATAAACGATATACGATAACTTTAATAATTATACATTGAAAAAATCGACTTATTTCGTTTGTTCAATAACTAAATTTGGCATCGAGGAACAAAAACCAGATTTTGCCAAAAATTCTAAAAACAATCTTTTTTTCTCTAGTAAAATAAAATCAATTTTTTTATACAAAAATCATTTAACATTTTCCATATCAAGTATGTGAATAAAAAAAATTGATTACATTTTACTTGTTCTTGTTAGCGAATCGAAATAATTGGCAAAATGCCAAATTCTTGAATTTTGAATTTCTCATAACAAAAATATTGATACATTTTCTTTTCTACTTATTGAGAGTCTAAGATAATAATTTGACGCAAACGATTATTACAAAATTCAGCACTTTGATCATTCTTCCCAATCTCTCAATCGCAAAAAAACAGTCCAAAATTGTAGCTCATTTTTTACATACATATAATTAACGATAAATTTACTTGACCGTTAATACACTTTAATAAATAAATAATAATCACAACATTAATAATCGTTTTACAATAATAAATTCGGCGCAATAATAATTTTTGCGAATAATTAATTATAATATATAATTAATTTTTCGTAAAATTCGGTAAAAGCTTTTTTGTTTTAATGAACAATATTAAAAAATTGTCATCTGATTAAAAAGTAAATAAAATATTTAAATTGACTAAAAAACAGATTGGTACACATATAATTAAGAAAAATGCAATTATAAGAAAATGTATGTGAAAAATTAAGAAATATTTTTAAAGCTGATTTTAATTGTATTAGACAAAATTATTATTATTATTATTAAAAAAATATAATTATAAATTATAATTATAATCATAATAGGAAAAAAATTATTTATTAAATATTCACACGCCTTAATATTTTCACATACAAAAATCTTCGTTTGTAATTCGACACAATTAGAATTTTTCATTGGCATCGTCTTAAATAATAAATCACAATAAAAATAAGAAAAAACCGGAAGTAAAAATTACATTAAAATTTATAAAAAAAAAAATAATTGAACACATTAATGAGAAAAGGATCGTAGACATTCGGCAGTTATCGAAGCAATATAACAGACAGAAACAAAATTTCTCATACGCACAACATTGTGAACGCCCTTGAGAAAATTTCAGGCAGTTTAAACTTTAAAATAGAATTCTCTTTATGATATATTAAACTTTACATTATCTTCTATTCAGCAAAAAAAAACAAATCTCATAAGATTGTTTTCCTATGTATTCAAAGAATTGTCGATATTTTTAATTATTATTATATCAATATTAAAGAATACTGCAAAAATCATTCGACATTTCGATCGCTCTGCAAATTTTACAATAAAAAAAGAAGTTTACGAATTTTTATATGATTATTCTTTTAAAGAGAAGTACATTAGTTGTCGTTAATAAATTATTAAATATCTAAAAACTTTGTATAATAAACAAACCACTTAATTAATTAGGTATTATTAATTAAAATTATTAAATAGAATATTAATTTAGCAATTAACTGTCAATATTTAGTTGCAAAAAAATTCATTGCAATTCATTGGTTACAGTAAATCACTTATGAAATTAATCACTGAAAAATAAAAAATTATCAATTAATATAAACAATTATGGTTTAAATTTGTCATTTTTCCAAAAAGAAAACTCAAATAAAACTTGTAATAAAATTCAACAAAATTTGTGCAATCATAAATAGACGTAATTAACACTTAGTGCGTACAATTTGTATTTTCAATATTAATACTTTTATAAGACATCGAGGTGCGCAAATTTTAATTATCCATTCGAGATTTTTCCGATTTAGATTTTATTAATTTGAAATATAAATTTAAATTAATTACTTCAAGTAACAAAATATGCATAAAGCACGAAAATTCTCGAATGGAGAAATTAAATTTTTTTTCGAAATAAAATGAAGCATTTTATCGATTAAGTACAGATTAGTGTAAATATAAAACGCCAAGCTTAATTTTCATAATATTTATTATAAAAATACCAACTTTATTATTTCTAATTCCAAATGAATATATTAATATTTCTCTTATCCCTATTTTAATATTATTTAAACAACAAAAAAAGCACATATTTTCGAAATATTAAATTATTTAATAGTTTTTTTAAAATAAATATTACGAAAATTAAACTAATCTGATTATAATTATTTCGTTGTAAAATCGTAAAGCTATAAATTTTTATCTAATATTAAAAATTTACAATTTAAAATATACAGCACTGGTCTTAAGCCCAAAAAATTCGATTGAAATCACAGAAAAATTTCTGCGAATCTAAAATATTTCTTCTCAGTAGAAATTGGAGAAAAATTCGATTTTTCTTTTTGAAAAATACATCAAGATTTCTTTCAGAAGAAAGCAAATGTGTATATTATATATAATTATATAGTTATAAATATATATGTTTATCACAGAATGCAAAATCTAATCACACACAAGCGTTTGGTAAAATATCGATTGCATACTGCTCGTTAGCATTAGGCGTTTAGGAATTATATGTATATTAATACATTATTAATAACCGATGATATAGCTCGGGTGATGAAACTCTTCGACTTGCGATCATCGAGGTTAAGCACGTTTAAGTACGGGTTTAGTACTTAGATCCGAGACCGCGTCTCTTGTATAATCGTATATAATTGCTGATATATACCAAAATAATAAACAATTACTTAAAATTAAATTAAATTAGATGCCAGACACTAATTACGACATACTGAATTAAGTCAAAGAAATTTTATTATGTTTAAAATTGCATTTCAAAAGATTTAGATAATTTTGAAACTTTTTTAAAAAATTTGTCTAATGCTTTCATTCGATGTGAAATAATTTTTTATCGTAACAAAGAGACTTCATCCAAAGGAGTGATAAAAAAAAATAAATGCATTATTAATTATACTCAATTTATAAATTTTCATGTATTAAATATAATACTCATTGAATATCAATAATCGTTTTAATATTATATTAATCGCTAAGCAGTATTTAGGCTGATATATAATACAGACGGAATTCCCTTTGGACTTTTTTTTAATTAATTAAATCATCAAAAATTCGTTTGTTCAAATTTTCATTTTTCAATTAATTAATTTTTCTTTTAATTACAATTCCGTTCTATTGAGATTGGTGCCTGCCAATCTTGTTTTCCCTTTTTTTTATTCTGGCAGGAATTCGGACGTAAACTTATGAAAAGCGATTTAATATTTTAAAATTTTTTGAAATTATGCTAAACAAATAATTGTCGGGACTTACTCAATATTTTCATCACCGAAAATCAAAAACTTATTCTCTAAAAAACCTCGTTTGGCTTTTGCCTGGTGTGAAACTATCCTGTTTTTTCAATCACAATCACAATAAATCTTGGAATAAATATAATTGAAACGACTAGGGAATCTTAAATAATTAATTTAAATATACATATATTATAATATAAAAAGATGCAAAAAAAAACAGAAAGATATAAAAACTTTCAACTGCATAACAAATATAAATAAGTTTTTTTTTCTTTTTTTAGATGAGAATGATTCGAAATATATAAGAAAAAGGTGATCAACACTTTAAATAAATAAAAGAAAAGAAAAAACAATAAATTAGATACAAATGGTAAAATTGAAATCTAGTAGAAGAAAATAACAATTAAAAATTAAGTTCTAGGCGCTTTAGTTGGCCGACTCACTGTTTGGTTGCATTTGCATTGCTCATTAGTGATTGCGTTCGAATGAACGCGTGAAGTGATGTGCGGCAAACAACAAAGAAGATTTGGACCTCGCAAACTTCCGGCAAATCCGCTTCTACCCAAAAAACTGTGAGCGCAATTGTAGAGACGAGTTTGCAGAATTAACACGTCATCAAGATCCTCCTCACTTCAAGGAAAAGAAGAAATTATTTCTTTTATCGCAAGAAAAAAAATATTTCTTCAATTATAAAAAAAAATTCTTTCAATTATAAAATACAATAACAAAAATTATATTAAATAATATTTTTTTAATAAAATATAATAATAACAAAATACAGATTTGATATTTTCTGTTTTTCTTTAGACTTACCTCGCTGCAGTGAGAAATTTTTGAAACAGTCTGTTGGGAACAGTTCTTGGCCGATCAACATTATCAGAATAAAGATCGGTTTCTTTGTTGTACTGCTGCAAAAAATCCGATAACTGCTTGGCAGTCACAGCAGCTCTATCCTTATCACTCAATTTACTATTTGGCAACTGGTTAAAAAGAATGAAAAAATTACTCCTTCAATTATCAATAAATATATTCATTTTTGTTTAATTTTTCTATTTATTATTATAAAAATGTATAAATAATATTTTAAATGAACTCACAGTGAATAAGAATGGCGTTTTTAAATTACTAGACGATTGTTGTAAAAATTTCGTAACAAGATCACAACAAATTGGATCCGCTTTTGGCTGAGATATTTTGCGTAATATAAAACCTAAATAAAGACCAAAGGCTTTTCTCGCCTCACCGGGGCTGCAAGGAAACATTTTTCTATTATAATCGTAGTAGCATAAAACTAATAAATACTTTTCATTTACTCTTCTTACAAAATTAACAAATACTTATTTTAAAACAATAATTGTTGAAAACTTGAAAAGAAACTTACCAAATTTTTAACATTTGATAATAAATTTTGACAATGTAGATTACTTTTCGATAAAAGTGTTTTTATTTACGAACCTTAATTTATTTCCATCTTCCATTAATTGCATTACTTGAGCTTTATACTTTTGGTTATCGATATCGATATTTTCTTTACTGTCATTACGATCCAGACTTTCCTTGTGACCTTTGAGAAGTGCTCTCTCGTATCTTTCGTACCTGCAAAAAAATTATTGCATTTAAAAAAAAATTATGAAGTTAAAAATTATAAAATAAAACCATAAGAATAGAAAATAAATGATGAAAAAAATTTTTCGATCGAAAATAAATATTATCAGTGTAATTTATAGTATAAAAGACAAAAAGAGAAAAATGGAAATTTTCAAATTTAAAGAAAGCAAAGCCAACGAGTATCAAGTGGACAATGAATATTTATATTTTACAATTCATTCACCTGGAAAGTCTGTCCAACTTAACTTCCTGAATTATGAAACCAATACGACTAGCCGCTGGAAATAGTTGCTCGTGCAACATCAGATTGTGATTTGTGTTAATGTGTTGCGGCACTCTTCCTGGACCCAGAGGATCCGTCACCACAGGAATTCCTGTGATTGGATCTGTAAACATTTGATTATCTCAAGAAAAAATTCTCCAATCACTAATCAAATAAATTAATTTTTCAATCTCAAAGAAATTGTTACCTTCAGAAAAAAAAGAAAATTGTAAAATTTTTTTAAAGAAACAATTAGAGATTTTAAAAAAAGTAATTTTGTGTAAAAATACCTAAATATTGAGAATACATTTCCCATGACTTTGGACTAGGAAAAATTCGAACAAAGCCGCCTCTACGTTCAAATTGTGCTTTCGCCGAGGCGACAATTCGCTGTTGTTCTGAAGAAAGGCCCGTTTTGTTTAATGCATTCTTTGAGGTAGTTTTCTTCTTTTGAGCCAAAGTCTCAGCCGAGTGAACTCTACGGTACTGAAATTAGAAAATAAATTTACAAAAGGAAAAAAAAACAAAAAAATTGTAAATTAAAAACTTTGGAATTAAGAAACTGTTTTTTTTTTTAAGAAAAAAAACAAACAGATATTTCGAGGAAAGAAACTTACACTAGTTATTTTTTTAGTGGGATTGGCAAATTTACTTTGACTCGTGGCTTGAGGTCTTAGGATGGGATCGACAGCGGGGATGCCGACGAGGGTAAGCAGATCTGCGATTAAAGCAGATTTCAATCTCACGTCCAATGGCGAGTCACAGCCCAAAGACGGAGTCAAATTCACTTCCAGCAGCCATGGTTTCAGACAATCATCAATCAGAATGTCAAATCCAAATAATTCTACAAATTCAAAAACGCTTTTTTCATTTAGACAATTGGCAAATTTGGCAAATTTAAAAGAAAATTTCAAAAAGCAAGACATTAAGAATTTCAATTTAAAAAATTTTGAAACTATATTCTAAAAAAATATGAAATATTAAAAATTTGAAAAATGCATAAATGCTTTTTTTCAAGAATTAAGAGAAGAAAAAAATTTGTTGAGAATTATTTCAAAGATTAAATCGTCAAGAATTGAGTTTGATAAAAAAGAAAATTACCGAAACAAGTGTCCGGATGCTTGACGAACTGCTTCATTCCACTAACGATACCAGAAGCAGTCGCGAGAATTGACTTTATTATAACATCTTCTATTCGTTGCATCAGCAATTCTGTATCTTGTCCAATGGATCGCAAGTGCCTGAGTAGAGCTGACAATGTCCACTTGTGTCCCACATCTTCCGCATCTGGATCGTCATTTCTAGAGGAAAAAAAAAATTTTTTTTTCAAAATTAAAATTCATACATATTTAACTTTTCCATTAAATTTTCGATAGTAGTCAAAATGAAAACAAATTAGACGAAAAAAAGACTATAATTTAAAAATTCGAACTTATTGCTTTTAAGGAATATTTTTATGCGCTATATGAAATAAAACCCTCAAATAATGTAGGAAAAATTTTCAAATGACTCTCACTTGACATAGTCGACGTGAAATTTATTGATGCTATAATTGCAGAGATGCATACACGGATTCCACACGTACTGATTGCCTCCATCGTATTTGACAGTGGCAAATCTTACTAATCCTTCCTCGTAGAGATAAATTAAAAGTGGATCGTAGTTCGTCACGGCAACGTACAATCTCAGATCACATTTATGTCCGTCAACCAAAAGAGGATTATTTATATATTGCGCGACAATCACAGATTCGTCAGTTAAAATTTTCTCCGGCTAAAACAAAATTAATTTTCACATGCATATTAATAAGATTAAAAAAATTTTTTTTAAATAATTCTTTTAGCAATTGAATTCGCTGAAAAATTATTTAATTATCTGACTAATTGAGTAATTTCAGAAACCAAATAATGAAATAATTAACCAAGTATAATTAATTAAATGACTAATATTATCTATCTAGATAATTAGACACTTAGCTAACTAATTATGTAATTAATCAGCTAATTAAGTAATTTTTTTTATCAATTTCAAAATTAGTAAAAATGTTTCAATATAGAAATGCATTAAAAAGTGATTGTATCAAATTCAAGATTTGAGACGATTTGTATTCATTTATAAACTGTAATTCTTCTAATTAGCGAACCATTTGTTTACATTAATTAAAATGGAAGTCACTAAAAAATGAAGAAACTAGGGAAAGTTTTATACACATATATGTGTATAAAAGGAAATAAGTTAGTGAAAGGAGAATCAGAATTTTTATCAGATTATAAAATAAAGGCAATTTTTCACAGAGACAACTTTCACACAATTTTATTTTCCTATTATCAAACATATTTCACTCTAGATTCGATTCTAGAGAAGAAAGAAACATTTTCTGATAAAAATCCCCCTTTGAAAAGCCAAATCTTCTAAATTTAAAAAAAAAAAATTCGTGACCTCTGAATCGTATTATAGAAAATTTTTCAATTTATTAAAATTATTATTATTATTTAATGTGAAAGTAATGTAAAAAAATTTTTTAAGGTAAAAAAAAGTATATCTTACACTATTGACGATATAAATTCCACGACCTCTGGAACTTGCTTTTGGTTTTACAATCCAGGGACCTCGATACCTAAAATGTGCTGTTAGAAGTTCTTTCGATTCACTGGGAAGAAGAAACGTTTGTGGTATAAAATCCAGATTACGAACTCCTTTACTTCTTTGCATTGCCTCAATATTCTTATAAAGACGATCCTTTCTCGTTATTTCGTATGATCTACACAAAAAGAAGCAAAAGAAAAAAAATTTGTTTTCAAATTAAACATATTTATCTATTTCTTTACTCATTTATTAGAAATTAAATTATTATTCCTTTACAAAAAAATGACTAAAAACAATTCAAAACTAAAATTAATACATAAACACTAATAAATTTTCACTAAAGGAAAAAACAATTTAACAAAAATTATTATTCAATTTTTTACCTGGGAAAATGATTCACTTTTTGATAAGGAGTCAAATTGCGAAGAACATCAGGTTTCGGGTGATTTCCAATCCAGAGGAGATTAAAATCATTTTCATTTATTGATACCTGAAACAACAGTTTTTTTATTACAATTGACAAAATCTATCAAAAACAAAAGCATACACAAAAAACAAACTTCTAACTGCGGACAGAATTAAAGATAAAATGAATACCACGATTATTATAGTTAATAATAAGAATAATAATAATTTGATCACATTGGATCATTTGAAATGATATTAAA
>JUFY01034139.1:0-12003 GCA_001855655.1 Leptopilina clavipes
ATTTAAATGATATTATTTATTTGATCGAAATATTTTTTATTTGTTTTTATAAAATTATTTATTTGCAATAAATAATGAGTTATTCGTATTAAATAATTTAGTTTACTTGAATCAATAAAATAAATCAATTGTGTCAAATAATTCTTATTCATATCAAATAACCAAATATTCAATTCAATTAAAAAAATTATTGTTTCTATTAATTCATTATTTTCAATCAAATAAATTATTTATTTGATCTAAATATTTTTTATTTGTTTTCATAAAATTATGTATTTGCGCTAAATAATAAGTTATTCGTTTTAAATAATTTAGTTTACTTGAATCAATAAAATAAGTTAATTGTGTCAAATAATTCTTATTTATATCAAATAACCCAATATTTAAGCGAAATAAATAAATGAATTGTTTCAAATAATTCATTATTTTCGTTTAAAAAAATCATTTATTTGACCGAAATATTTTTTATTTGTTTTCATAAATTTATGTATTTGCGCTAAATAATAAGTTATTCGTTTTAAATAATTTAGTTTACTTGAATCAATAAAATAAGTTAATTGTGTCAAATAATTCTTATTTATATCAAATAACCAAATATTTAAGCGAAATAAATAAATGAATAGTTTCAAATAACTTATTATTTGAGTTAAATGAATTCATTTATTAGATTCAATTAATTATTTACTTGACCCAAATAAAATTTATTTGATTCGAATAAGTGTGATTCAAATAATTCAAGTTATTTGAATCAAATACATATTTTATCGATCCAAATAAAAAATATTTGACTCAAATAAATATTTTTCAAATAATTTGAATTAATTGAATCAAATAAATTTTTTTTTCAGTGTAGAGCATGATCTGTACTATATGAATGAATCTTCATCCAGATTCTTCACTAAATCATCTGAACTATATTCTAGATCATGATTTAGTATATAGTCAAGTTCATGATTTAGAATGTAGTTCTAATCTATAATCTATATTATAATCCAAACCTATTGGATCTAGATCACATATAGATCATGGTCAGGGTAATGATACGAATTCTCTAGATTATAATCCAGATCAATAATCTAGAATACGATAGATCATATAGATCAGGATGAGGATTATGATCCAAATTACTATATCTAGATCATGATCCAGATCATCAATTATATTAAATTCTAAAGAGGAATTTCGAATTAGCTTTAGTTCTGATACTAAATTTTTTTGTTTTTAATCAAATCAAATTATCCATTAAGATGAAAAAATTGCACTGTTTTTCTTTTTAGATTTTAGGGTATATTTGTCGACATTTGGGTGGAAATTTGATTTAACCCGTTTTGAGCAGCACGTAAGGGTTGAATGCTTGTGCGAGTAAATTAATATTTACCTTTCCTTAACCGCTGCTCCCCCCTACCCCTTATTTATACATTGAAAAGGAGGCTTTCACTCGCGTATTAATGGATATCCGTTTTCCTAACCCCCCCTCCCCTCCTTTCGTCATCACGCAGACACGCAAGCCACAAACTTTGATAACCAAGTAGCCAATTTCCGGTTGTGGTTTGTCGGTTGGTCTGTCTGTCTGTCCGCCTGTCGATCTGCCTACTCAACTCATAGCCATGTTAAGGCTGAGCTGGCTTGACGTTTACGCTAATTTGCCTAACCTAATGGACGGCACGTATCAACCCTTCCACTATATATCTTGATTGATTATGCAACGATTCTTGATTGAAACAATTCCCCCTCCCCCCTCCCAATAATTAAGGCGGATATTCATTTGTTTCTTTGACGTTAATTTTCATTTAGTCAATTTCTATTTCTTTGTATACCTAAGTGGAAAGTTTTTGCATTAAACTTTACCTCCCCAAATAGCACAACATTTGAGTACAATATTGTGTCAATATTGCATGGTAATATTGCCAATATTGCCCGGCAATGTTAAGGCAATATTGCTTCAACATTGATTATGTCCGCCTTGTGGCAATATTGCCAAGCAGTGTTTACGCAACATTGCTAGGAAATATTGATACAATATTGCAAAGTTACATTGAGGCAACATTGCTAAGAAATATTGATACAATATTGCAAAGTTACATTGAGGCAACATTGCTAAGAAATATTGATACAATATTGCAAAGCTACATTGAGGCAACATTGCTAAGAAATATTGATACAATATTGCAAAGCTACATTGAGGCAACATTGCCTCGCAATATTCAAAAGTATAATATTATAATAATTATTATAATATTACTACAATATAATATATTAATGTAATATATATTATTATAATAATTATTATATTATAATATTTTTTAATATGACGAGGCAATGTTACCTTAATATTTCCTCGCAATATTGCATCAATATTGCCTGGAAATGTTGCGTCAACATTGCTTGGCAATATTGCCACAAGGCGGACACAATCAATGTTAAGGCAATGTTAAGGAAATGTTAAGGCAATATCGCCTTAACATTGCCGGGCAATATTGGCAATATTTCCACGCAATATTGACACAATATTGTACTCAAATGTTGTGCTATTTGGGTCGTATTTTATTAATTCGATATCAAAGGTCCAAGGACCGAATTTCGTATTGTTAGTGAATTATTATTTTTTTCATTATAATCTCAGATTAATTTTGATAATTCTGGGTTTTAAATTACAACCCTTGGTAATTGGATTTTCTATATATTAGGTTTTAACCCTTTGATGAAGCAATTTTAGGATTAAATATGATATATGAGTATAATATTGTAATAAAGGATTTCATATTTCGTTTTGATGAAATTAATTATTATTGTTGTCAGTTGTTTGTAATTGGAGGAGGTTATGATAGTTTGTTTCTTTTTTTGTGAACTATTTTGTCGAAGCGTTTGATCAAGTACTGATATACAAGAAGTTTCACACGTAAAAAGTATGTAGGTGCCTATCCGACAAAGTGCAAGAGTTTGCGTGACGCCCACCATCGGGTCGTTGATTGTTTGAACGAAGCACTGGGATGAGCACCTGCCCGCGTTACCACTTGACGTGACGCCAACCATTACGTTAGAACCACTTAATTATAATATCGCCTGGAATTAAACTGTGCTTGGCGCGAGCTCGTACTTGTACTGCAATTATTGCCGACTCTCGTTATTGCTCGTAAAACGAGACTAGATTATGCTCTCTCTCTCTCTCTCTTTCTCTCTCCCATGCGTTCGACACGATTTCTGCCCAAGCACAGCTTTCAAAGCCAATTTTAATCACGACTATATAATAAAACTTGAATTCTATTGTTTGAGGGAAAATTAATCAGATTTCCTTCTTGGAAATCGTTATATAACATTTATGATTGATAAAAACAAGAAAATAAATAGCAATAATTTATCATTTCGTAGAAATATTTTTTTGCTCATGAGAGCTTATATTGACAGGAGATTTTTGTTATCTTTCAGTGGAAATTTTCTCACAGATTCGATTCCCATTATTCATTTTGAAATAAGCCAATTCATGTTTTCTTTTTTTAGAGATATTAGGAAACGTTTATAATGCTCGATCGGGGTGTTAAATGTCATACAGCTCATCCTTGAGTTACTCATCCTCGATCATTTAGAGGGTTAAAGGAGGGTTAAAGAGACGGTATGAGAAAAAATTAGCAATGTTCGCTATGTAATCCTATTCGTTTGGAAGATAAAACGTAGTGACAAATGCTGGGTCCACGTGACAGGAAGCGTGTTGAGAATTATACTACTACATCCCTCGACTGAGTTTTCGCAATAGATCATTAAGGGTGTATTATGAAAAGATACCCGACAGACAAAGGGCTCTGATCTCTTTTACCAGAAAAGGGGGATGATCCGATCATTCGAACCTTACTCTATCAGCCAATTTTGCCTTTTGTTTTATCGACGCGTTAAAATAATTTATAATTGTTCAATTTTAATAAACAATGTTGAAATTATTTTCCCCTTGGGACAAATAAATAAATATAGAATATATTCATCCTTGAGTCAAATATAGTGACAAAGTTTTCTTTTCAAGTGTATGAATATTTGTTTGACTGTAGTTCATTGCAGGGTGTTTTCATCCCTTAAAAGTGCGATGGGGAACGATATTGGTCGGGGAAGCTGGCCACGCGTAGGTAACTGTATAATATGTAGATTAAGGGTGTTGGGGATCAGATATCCAGGGTATTTAATAATGCTGTTCCTGTCAAAACACACAGTAGAGCCAACTGAGGGTATAATATAGATAAATTGCCCCATGGAGAGGATGTTGGGGTTACGTATCATGTGCACCCTCGCGCTGCTATTATTTGTCACAACCTAGAATGGTACCATCTCTCTTATTATATGCTGGGGGCCCGTTTTAATATGAAAGACTCAAGTGCCCCAAGATTTGTGCGTAACTGTGTAAACAGTGACTCGAAGAACTCGAGTGATACTGTCAAAAAAGATAATACCAATGTGCTGACATTGTCGAGTGTTAAATCTCATGCGAAACTAATCGATCCGTTCAACTTTGAGTAGGTACATCATACTGGAATGGCATTTCAATAGATCGGAATTCAAATTTCGAATTAAAATTAAGTAGATCTGTATAAAATTCGAACGGTAACATTTTTTAATAATCAGAACGCGTTACTTTTGACGAATGACGGCAATTTTACCGTATTTTTCCAAAGTTGGTCTAATTTCCACAAAGTTTCCCGAAAACGGTAAGACATGTTTTCTAGATTTTCACCTGATTCGCTTTTTTAAGGTCTCATTTAGGTGCCACAACCCTTTTTTTCCGAAATTGTTTTAAAAAAATTTAGGTAGAATTCGACATTACCGACATTACCGAAAAATTAGTATCAGCTTTTTTGAAAACTACGGGTCGTATTTTTTCGATTTCAGTCTTGTTCGATATTGGCGGAACATGTAATTAAATTTTATTTATTGTTTTAGGTATAACGAAAGACTTAAATAAAATTTATTTAATTACTAATGGAAAAATTTCTTTTCTAATTATTTTTCTTTTTTTTGTTTCAGATATTTTGGAAGATTGTCGCTACACAAAACGGATCTTCGTGAACTGGTTCAGTACTATTCTTGGTCGCTATTAAGATGAGAGAATCTTCGTGCATTGATTCAGGAGAGAATGACATCACCAGGAATTGAAAGAAATCAACTAACGGTAAGTTTTTCAATTTAGTGTAGGTATGGTTTGTACTTGGACTGTATGTGAGAAAACTATATAGAATCTTTGTGATCCGTGTTTGAACAAAATGCCACAATCCTTCTTCTAAATTAGAGAACGAAATTTCGGGTAGAATTTGACATTACCGACTTGAGAATTATTATCAACTTTTTCGAAAACTAGAAGTCGTGCGCTTTGGATCTTAGTTTCGTTCGTTTACTTAAGGTCTGCTTTAGATCCCACAAACATTTTTTTGAATTAAAATGACAAAATTTTGGGTTGAATTCGATATTACCGACTGGGTTGGCAATAAAGTCAAAATCTGACAATTTCAATAAATTTTGATAAAAAATGACAAAATAAGGAAAAAATAATTTCTTATGGAATAAATTTAATTTTGTGAAAATAGTTTTTCGTTGTTTCGATTTTGGATATATTCAGAGGTGGATTGTTGAGAGTTGAGGAAAAACGAGTCAATGTTTTGTTGGCAATGTTGCGACATGAATAACTGAGCAGCTCAATTCTTAGCTTTTATTCAACTACGCAAGGCACAAGTTGGTTCTTTTTTCTTTTGCTCTTCAGTCCACAAGTACACTTCATCCTTTGGAGATTGCAAAGAAAAGGCATTGGTAATATTATCAGTAGCGCATTGTATGCCCAGTTAATTAGCTGTTCTAATGCAATCTCAACTGATTATACATTCTCCTCACTATTCAGACAAAGTTAACTTTCATTATTACCAAGGCAAGAATTGTTACCATAAAAACTTTTTCTTCAACTTTGAAAAATTATTATCTTCTTATTTTTTTCTTGATCAACTAACATTTGTCACACAAAATAATGGTTTTGAAACTATATTTTCAATTTGTTCCCTTTATCTTATTTTCGAAATGAATTTTTCAAAGTTTTCGGAGAACTTTTCAAAATTGATTGCCAGACACTTGTGGTGGCGTTTGTTATCGGTATTATTTTTACGACTCTTCCTCGTGTGTCTTCTTTTTTTTTTCTTCCATTGGGAATTTTATGGAGCGAACGCTGGACGTGTTCGATGCGGCGAAGTCAGTCGGTCTTAAAGTTGTTCTTTCTGTTTTATCTTTTTTCTTATAGTATAGAATACATCTTGAGGGAAAGAAGGGTATGGGAAAAGTCAGGGGGTTGGTCAGTGGCGGAGATGGACCTCGGGGTTCGATTGGTCAGATGGGGTGCGCATGAGCCATGGGGGGGTGGATGAGAAACGACGGAAACCTGCAATATAACCTGAAGAAAGACTCGATCGGAGTCAGGTCACGTAATGTGCCTCCACCTCCTCAGCTTCTACTTTATAACTTCTATTAATCCTTTATCAGAGCCAGGGAACTTCGCGTTGGCTTCGGGTTGTTCTAATGAAAAATCCCTATTTCATTCGGCTTGGGTTTCATCCGACGTCTCATCCTAATTCTGATGTTTATCCTGCTACCTATGTCGCATATCAACTCGTTCTTTCGTCAATTTCGCAAAATCAACGATAGTTTTAAAATAAAGCAAAACTTATATATTTGACAATAATTTTAAATTATTCTCATGGGGTAAAAATTAGTCTGGAAATATTTTGATTAATGTATATATATGTATAAATCAAAGAGAATAGGAGGCGCAGTCTCTCTGGTTGGTCCCCCTATAGCGATCCAATCTCCTGGAAAATGAACAGAGGAGCTGTACCAGTAGCCGTCACCGCGACATCTGCGCTAATTTCACACCGAGCTGACTGCGAGCGACTGGCTAGCCACCCACCCAGACTGCTGTCAGGTCTTGTGGGCTACGTTTTTCCAGCATCTCTGCCCCAGGTGGTAGCTCGTTAAAAAAGATTTCCCTCAACGAGTGACATTTTGTCTTTCCTAAAATGCCTTAACTTCTAATCAGTCTATTTTTTTTGTTTGTTGGAATATTAGTTATTTTGTCATTCTCAACAAAGTTTACAAAGTTGACTTTATAGTCAACAGTTTGAAAGGGGCTTGCCGAGGCAGGATATTAACATCGTGCTTCTGGAAGCAACAAATAAGCTTTCTGCGAGTTTTGTTAGTTCTGAACAAAGGGCTGGGTGACGAATTTCATTTGCTCTTTGCTGGTAGATGGTTTTATGGAAAGGTGTGTAGAAATAGAGAACTCCATGAGTTATAACTCATGGAGCGGATGTTGAATGCCTATAAGGCAACGTTGGCTGAAACCGTTTTGTGGGTCCTGACGTATAATACAGAATCGACAGGCGATGGGAGGGCAGCATTTTGTGCCGGAGGGACAGCCACCCCCTGGAGAGGTTCGCTCGTGCCGCGCAGCACAATATCGCGGCAACATAACTCTTCTCCCCTCGTTCATTCCCCGCAAACCCCCCCCCCCTCCCTGGACCCCTTTTCCCCTTCGACCCCCGAGTGGCAGAAACATCAACCCTCACCCTCTAACTCCTCTTCCGCCACCTCCACCAACACCGCACTACTACCGCCGCCACCTCCGCCCTCACCTCCAACCCGCCCGCTTTGTTTCAATAATACTGTTTATATTGGAACGCGGAGCATTGATCTGTTTGCGCGGCTCCCGCCTCGCCTCCCTCTCGCACCGAAGATGGACATATTGGGTTCCAGAGTTTCACGGTTTCAGCGTTTCATGATTTCTATGCTCGGCGGTTTTTGAGTAATACTATGTTTAAACCAACACAGTTCAATGTTTTTATTTTTTTTATTTTTTATTTATCCTTTTTTGGCAGTTTCATAAAGCTTTAGAAAGTATTACTAAAATAGAAAAGTATAAATAAATCGCAGTAAAATTGATATTATTTCAAACCACAAAATTTGACACTGGATCAATATTTTCTATGACAATTTGATGGGAAAATTGCTATTTGTATATAATTTCCAAAAAGGGTTAGACGCATGTGTAAATATTAATAAGCTTCTCGATAGAACAGAAATGTATTTATCGACTTATTTCAAATATTTTTCTTCCCCTCAGCGAACACTGAATGGTATCTCTTATGATAAGCTCTTCCTTATTTCCTTTTAGTGGCAAAAGTTCTGAAATAATTGACACAAAGAATAAGAAAATATCGACGGGGGAGGGGGGAAATTGATATTGATGGAAGATGTAATTAAATTTTATTTATTGTTTTAGGTATAACGATAAAAGACACTGGGGAAAATTGTTTAATTACTAATGGAAAAATTTCTTTTCTTAATTATTTTTCTTTTTTTTCAGAGGTTACGGAAGATTGTGCAAAAGGATCTTTGGGAACTGGTTCAGCATTGTTCTTGATCGCTATTTGTTCACTGTCGCTACAGAAAACGGATCATCGTGAACTGGTTCAGTACTATTCTTATGGTTCAGGAGAGAATGCCACCAACAGCAATTGAAAGAAATCAACTAACAGTAAGTCTTTCATTTTACCATAGTGTTTGGTTGTACTTGGACTGTATGTGAGAAAACTTTATAGAATCTTTGTGATCCGTGTAGAAATTTTGACCGGACTCTGGCAGGGGGTCGGTTAATTTCTGAACGGGAATGGAGAGGAAAAAGCTTTTCTTACATATCACTGGGTTTTTTTCTTTTATTTCAATTCAAAGTAATTTTTTTTATCCATAATTTATACGAAACATCTTCTTTGTTTGTGTCTATTTTTATATAAAGAAAAGTTTTCTATTTCGCAAATCAAAAAGAGAGGGGGGAAGAGAGAAAGAGAGAGAGAGAGCTAACGCGGTCAATTTTTAGAATTGATTGTCTATAATAGTGCGTGTTTGGGGTTGCGAAAAGACTGTGATCAAAGCACGAAGCAAGGCGGAGTCAGAAAGATGTGAGAGTCAGCATCTAGGGTCGGAACCCTCTTTCTTCCACAAAAATCGCTCCCTTGGACGTAACAGTTCAGCGTCTATACGATCAAGAAAAATTATATCGCTGGATGAAAAAAAAAAAGAAAAAAAAAGATGACTTCTTGGCGAATGGCGATTGTGCAGATTGACTTTTTTTGCGAATGTTGGGGGATACATATATAAAGACGATCAATGCTTTCTCGGTAGAAATATTCCCGCGTGTGACGCTATTGGAGGAAAAAGGCGAACATGGCTGCCTATGCCATTACGCGTAATCTTTACGAGGTTTATTATCGAGAATTTTACGGTATCTTCCTAAAGGAAACTATGTATAGTGCCATGGTGAAAAACCCATAAAATGTTTTGTGAGATTAAGTCATTTATCGTTCTTGACGTCTTTACTGCCACTAATTTCAGAGCAACTATTTCTCAATTTTAAATTAAAGATTTTAAATACCCTATTTTATTATTAAAGATATAAAATGAGTGTTTTTCTTTTTTTTTGAACCAGGAAGAATAAAAAAAAATTACCTATAAATGTTTATGTAAAGATTTAGAATTTTTGTCTAAAATATTGGAAATTGTGTTTATATGGAAAGAAGATTAGACAAGTGGAGGTTTGAAAATGGAAGATGACCGCATTATTCAAGGCGCGTTTGAAACAACATAGTATAGAGCTGTGGTAGCGGCAATCTCCTTTTCACGACGGGCTGCCCGGGTCTCAGCGGAAAGCGGGGGCAACAATCCGCGTCGATAAATAAAGGATTGGCTGTTCCTCGGTCAATATTGATTTTTAAATTGACCGCCGAGTGAATCCGCGAGGGGGAGGGGTGTGTGTATGGTTTATATATATATATGTATATGTGGAGAATTCCCGGACGTACACCTTCGTACGGTAGATAGAAATTCAACCCACCATCGTTTCTGGTTGGCGGTGGGTATCCACTACGTCGAGTATACACGGAATTTGATTATAAATAAATGCGAAGAGGGGCGAGGAGGGTTGGGGGGGGTGGGTTTAGCCTGCTATCTCGCACACTACATGGTGGTATGGGAGTCCACTCCGTTGCATCCATAATGCAGCGACCCTCGCGTATATATGTGTACAAAAGCGAACGCTTGCTTTCTCTCTCTCTTTGTGTATGTATATATGTTTGCGCTGCCGTAAACATCCCCTGTGTTCTGGGATACTTGAAGCCCGGATTGTCTACTGTGCCGGAATCGGCGCAACCCCTCTATACATGTTGGCATCCCCATCTTCATGCCCCCACGTCCTCTCTATTCCTCCGCCACCAGAGGTTTGATTTTGAATTTTACCAGGACTTGTCTATCCTCAAGTATTATGTCTTTCTGTTAGGATTTTACTATTCTTTTTCCAAAAATTTTTTTTCTTGAGAAATTATTTTACATTTACCATCGTATTTGTTGCCTTTGAATACAATTGAACCTTTGGTCCTTAAGATGCGAGAAACTCTAAGTTCTAGTGTATATTTTAAAAGTAATAAAAATGTAGCAATTTATTATGAAGAAAAAGTATAAAGCGAACTGATGTGATCACTCACTAAGAGATGGCGGGAGTAGAAGCATTGCTGGCGGCATGCGATCAAGGAGGTTCTTTGATCTTAACCAAAATCCTCACGATGAAAGGCGAATGTGGAGAATTCTTACACGCGGACCGTTACGCTTCATTTAATTGTCGGAATTTGAATGTTTTCGAAGACCTGTGGGTATTTTGATAAAAAAGAAAATTTCAGTTTCTAGAAACTAAAAGTTTTAGTGAAATATTCTCCTACAGTAGATAAGAAGAAAATTGCTCCTCCAGTTATACCCTCTATTTAAAAGAAAATGAAGACCCAGGCTAAAGATTCAACGTAACATAATAACCCTGCTTCACGCCCCCAATTTTCTTAGTCTCATTAAGGAGACTAAACACAACAAAAGCACATAAATTACATCCTTTATTTCCGAGGATTCTACGCCTCATACAAGACTTGCGAATGATGACACCCCATTAAAATTCCTCGAGCGTAATGCTGTTAACCTAATGTAAGTCTCGTTGGATGAAAACGTACGTGCATTTGACGCGTTCAACGCTGAGGCTTGAAGGAAGATAACATTTCTCTGTTGTAAACCTCTGAGAGTCCAGTATAGTGAGTGGTGGTGTACAGTGGGTGATGGAAAAGTGAGAAGGAGGAGGGGTGTAAGAGAGAAAGCGAGGATGAGGTTTTGTTGGGTGACGAGGGAGAAGAGGATGGTGAAGAGGAGAATGTTGGAGGATGAGATCGCACGAACGCGCGCACAGAGAGGAATTCATCCCTGAGTTCGGCCCGTGTCCACTAGTATGGCGGCCGAGCGCTCAATGCCCCTTCGCCCCTTAACGTCCCTGCCTCGCGTCCCACTTCACCATCTCCACCCTGATTCTATGCTGACCGACGCCGGGCGTCGCGGTGGCGGCCAGCCCCTACACGCCCGTTACCATAGAAACGCGCTGTCATTAAAGCATCGCCTTATCATAACCGACGCGGCCTCTTGCCGCCGCCATCTTTACACCCCCGTCGTCGAGCGAGCGAGCGAGCAACCACCTAACCTCCCCTATAACATAGGAATGTGTGTGTGTGTGTATGCCTCGACCGATTTCGAACAGCGGTCACGTGCACGCGATGACGAAGGTGGTCCGAGTCCTTTCGTCCTTTGCCATCATGTCCAACAAACGGCCAGAATTATTTTTTCTCTCCGCTTTCCTCAGGAGTAATTGCGAATTTTTTATTTAAAATTTTTGATATTTATCCAAATCTTGCCTATAATTTTCGAATAGTACAACAGTCCACAATACTGCTGTTCAAAGTAAAAACCTAGTAAGTCGCATTTGCCATAAGGGCGAGCGTCCCTTAGCTTTGTTATTCGACTTTCGCTCTTATGCGAAATGCAAATGCGACTTACTAGGTTTTTACTTTGGACAGCATTATTGTGGACTCTTGCACTATTCGACAATTATAGGCAAGATTTGGATAAATATTA
>JUFY01034139.1:15490-29617 GCA_001855655.1 Leptopilina clavipes
AAATTTTTGATATTTATCCAAATCTTGCCTATAATTTTCGAATAGTACAACAGTCCACAATACTGCTGTTCAAAGTAAAAACCTAGTAAGTCGCATTTGCCATAAGGGCGAGCGTCCCTTAGCTTTGTTATTCGACTTTCGCTCTTATGAGCAAATGCGACTTACTAGGTTTTTACTTTGGACAGCATTATTGTGGACTCTTGCACTATTCGACAATTATAGGCAAGATTTGGATAAATATTATTGGTAATATTGCTGGAACATTTCTGGAACATTGCTGGAATATTGCTGGAACATTGCTGGAATATTGCTTCAACATTGCTTTAACATTGTTTTAATATTGTTTTAACATTGTTTTTACATTGTTTTTACATTGTTTTAACATTGCTTCAATATTACTTGAAGAGAGTCATTCAATCTTGAAGCAGTAGGAATAGTCATTTAATGTTGCAACAATATTCGCAATATTGACGAAAAGTTTCCTTTCAGCATTGCCTCAATTTTGCCTGTAAGATTCGAAACTTGACAGTTGTATGAAATATTCTTTCCCACAATTCTCTTCCTGTTATTGCATATATAAGTTCGGAAATATTAAGGGCATGTCAAAATTGTTGCGATTTTTCTATTGAGCTGTAATGGAAAAATCGCAAAGATTTCGACATGCCCTTAATATTTCCAAACTTATATATACAATAACAGGAAAATAATTGTGGGAAAGAATATCTTACAACTGTTAAGTTTCGAAATTTTCTTATTCAAGATTAATGCGAAGACATTGAAGAATCGGTATCAGGCAAATGGAAAAAATAAATTTAGTCGGACTTTTTTTCATCTCACATATAAAATTCACTGTATACGCAAATTGTATGCGATTTAAATGCAATCAAAAAGAGGTTTATTTTGGGGGAAGAAATTCATTCTACCGGAACTGCGAGTTATACTGAGCGCCGGAAATCGAGTGTATTTCTGTGTATCTCATTAATTTCGTTCGATATAATAATGGGGAAGCCTTCAGTAACCCTCAATGTCGTGCCGTACTGATTAATGGAGGCGCGTTTTGACTTCCCAAAAGTCCCCGCGTTAACGATTTCATATATATATATACAATTCTCGAGAGCTCGGAAATGCTTGCTCCTTCTAACCGCGTCGCGCGATTCTGATTTATTACTTGAATAATGCAGGCCACTTGAATAATTGAATTGAAATAATGCTCCTCGAACCTCGAGGGTTTTGGTACTATATAATTAATTATTTCTCGATGAAGGAACGCGCGCCATGTATAAGAAGAAGGGATTCTACGCGCACACCAAAAAACTCTTTAAAAATTTATTACACACAAGAAAACGAAATGAATAAGAAAAATTCTAGTAGGATTTTTTTTTTGTTGAAAATACTCGTTTGGAGAAGAAAATAAACGAGTCGCAGTCAGATCGAGGAACGTTTGTCAATTTCTTGGTAATGAAGTAAGAAACAAATCATTAACAATGACTGTTGGATGCCACCTCGATAATGTGAAATGTGATCTTGAGTCCATTTTTGTCGTTTGTGCACGCGCCACACCCTGTAATGGGTGTTTAAAGAAGTTCATCCGTGGAAGGTAATGTCGAGGTCGAGTTCGATGGGACTTGACGGATCTTTGCCAGTTTCCAGTGAACTAAAACTAAACGATCGGTGAACCGTTTGGGATGAAAGAAAGAGAAGAGAGAATGTGAAAGGGGAGGGGGGTGGAAGTGGAGGAGAGAGAGAGAGAGGCGACCACTAGTTGCAAAGCGAGAATGGCCAACGAGATGGTACGGCCTTATAAGACATGCTGTCGGACATGGACATGCATAAAAGCTGATACAAGTAGATATGGAAGGTAGCTCTGCCCAGGCACGAGCCTTCATCCATGTATCTGCACCTGGTCTCACCTGGCCGTATGACTCGCTTCCCCGAACTCTACTTGCCATCGTCATAACACGTTCTGCTTCGATAGAAATCATTTCCTATAGGGTAACCTGCGTGCCAATAACCATACACGGGAAATGAGATTCCAACCTGAGATTTTTTTTTTTCTTATACCTTTTCTGACTTTTTGTTATTACGACTTACGAACATATGAATATCAAACTATCGAGAGAAATGATTAGAAATGATTTAATATCTTCACAGAGGCGCGTCAAATAGAAATTTTTTCCTCTTGCAAAAAGAGTTTGCAAAAATTTTTTTTGCCCACCAAACACTGTTTTTTATTTTATTTCTGTCTGTCTGTCTGTGTGTTTTAATTGGTTCGTCAGACAGAAGGTTATAGGATAGGACACGTATTTGTCCACGCGGTGGTCTTACCACCCGTTTTCCACCCTAACTTTCTCGCCACTCAAACCATTCTCCTTTTTACCCTCCTTCTAGTATAGTTCAGAGTGGGTCGCGAGACTCACAGCTCTCTCGGAATAACGAGTCTCATTAATCCAATTAACCAGTAAATAATGGGATAGCATTTTCGTATTTACGAGAGAATACTGCCGGCCCTAATGGAGTTTTGAGCTGACTATCAATATATTCTTGCCTGCCGGGCGAACAAAGTACGGGTCACTCTCTCACTTAGTTACCAAGCACTGTTTTTGGGGGGATGGCTTCAGGGCTTGAAGATATAAATTCCAACCTTCTTTCTCGCCAGGACAATCAAATTTCCCAAATTTCGTGGAAAAGTCCCTAACACTCTGCCATTCGTCAATGTATACCTTTCTCTACTCAGATTTAATTGTAGGGAAAAAGGAGACAGAGAGAGAGAATTATGGGAGTTGTAAATTTTCATTTTTTATCAGCGTCTTATTTATCTTTTTTTATACGTTTAAATCTTCTTTTTAGAATCTAATTTGAACCTTGAGATAAATAAATTTTTTCATCTTTATTATATTCATCGTCTGGTTCTTTTACTGAAAAAATCTATCTTATAGATATTAATAAAAGCATCAATCCAAAGCAGTTTCATTAGATTTCTATTAAAATTCTGTATTTAATCGCTTAAACCGAGAGTAGAATTATTACTGATCTATAGTGTGAAATCTGTTTTACCATCAAACGGTAAAACAGATTTGACAGTATAGATCAGTAATAATTCAACTCTTGGTTTCTATGTTTCAAACAAATTTGATAATATAGATCAGTAATAAATTAATTAATTCTGTATTAAATCGCTTAAACCGAGAGTTGAATTATTACTGATCTATAGTGTGAAATCTGTTTTACCATCAATCGGTAAAACAGATTTGACAGTATAGATCAGTAATAATTCAACTCTTGGTTTCTATGTTTCGAACAAATTTGATAATATAGTCTCCCCTAATAAATTAATTAATTCTGTATTAAATCGATTAAACCGAGAGTAGAATTATTACTGATCTATAGTGTGAAACCTGTTTTACCATCAAACGGTAAAACAGATTTGACAGTATAGATCAGTAATAATTCTACTCGTTTTCTATGTTTCAAACAAATTTGATAATATAGATCAGTAATAAATCTGACAGGAAAAGAGTAGAATAAACTGTCAATGCTATTTCACCGTTTGATGGTAAAACAGACCAATTTCTGTTTTATCAACAATAGGTCAAACAGATTGAAGAGCATAGATCAGTAATAAACCTGACAGAATTTTTCTTGAAAATAGTTTATTAATGTTCATTGCTAGTTTCATTTGCTAGTTTCTAAGTGTAAAATTAGATTGTAATTAAAAAAAAAGACTTGATAAAAATAATAATTATAGGTTAGTTAATTTTTTTAACAACAAATACAACTATACCCAGGCTTCCAAAACCAACAGATATAAAATAAAATGATATAGGAAATTAAATTTTCATTGTCATTCTTTGATGAATCGCCGCTTATCTCTAATTTTCTTGTCTTTTTTACAAAGTTTGCTTTATTTCTTCCATCGTAATACATTCGCTCTTTCTGTAATTGAATAATCAGTAATTGATTTTCCATTGGCTGTTGCGTAAAATAACATTCTGGTATATATAATTCGTATTGTGGTCCATTTATCCAATATTTTCCCACACTATGCTCGTTTAGAAATACAAAACCCTTTCTCGAATGTTGATTCATATTCAAATAGGTATGAAGTGTTGAATTTTTTATGTGATTTGGTAATTGAAATTTCGCGAGGAGAAAAGAATTTCCTTCGTGTAATGATTTTCTTGATTTTACATTCTTTGCGATTGCTTGTAAATTCTTGATATTATCGAATGTTAATGGATACATAAACCAGTTTGTTAGAATTTTTCCATTTAGAGAAACATTACCAACTATTCCTTTTGGTTCGCCAATTACATTTTCAGCCAAGTAACCTGTATTTTCGACTAATATTTGAATATTTTTGCCGAATTGAGTTGGAATTCGAAGGGTATGGTAGTTTTTATCTAAAATTCCGAGGAGATTGTTGTGAATGTATATATAGCCCCTGTCGTGAATCTCCTTTGAATGTAGGGTAACTTCTTCCTCTACTGATTTCAATCCATCGGGAATTTTAGTTTCATAGAGAACCAATCCATTTGTGATATTTAGTTTCGCAAAAGTCAAGGGATATTGTGACTGACTACCGATTATTCCAATGTCTGATCGAAAATCCGGATCTAGAAGAGAACCAAGGGATGTGAAATTTAATTCACCGGATATGTCAATAGTACCTTGTTTACTATTTTCTTCGTTATCATTGGTTATTAATTCACCATGAAATATTGATTGTAATTTGTAGAATTTTTCCGTTAGATCACCGGCTTCGGTGACAATTGCATCAAAATCGTAGGAAGTTGTCAGACCCATTGTATCGAAATCACTTTTTCCCGCTCGTTCAAAATTCGTCCCACCTGCGAACATGTAGATGATTATTGATGCATCACTTTTCATCACATCTTTAATCGTTTTGATGATTTTCTTCGTTCCAAATGTGAATCTCTCACTCTGCCAATCCCAAGGCAGACCTGTTCTTACTTCAACTAATTTTGGTGAATTTGGTGATGTTTGCCTAACAGGTGAATAAAGTTTCTTCAATGATTGTTTAAATTTGGTGAAATATTCCCAAGGATCGATGCGAAATGCTGTCACACTGTTCTTTAATTTGCCACATTGAAGATTCGAGACATTATTCTCATCCATTGTGAACATTACTGTTTTATCGCCTAAATATTGAAGAAATATTTCACCTAACCAGTCTTTTGTAACCAAACATGGTGTAGTTTCGCCTAAATCACTGTCAATTTGCACCATTAAAACTGGTCCTCCATTTGTGATCATCATTCTTTTGAGTTTCGGAAGAAAGTGCGATAGCCATCTTTCAGCGTAAAGTCGATATTCCGGACTCGATCTTTGAATCCATGGATTATCTTTGAGTTCGTTTGTGGTTAAGAGCCATCCTGGAATTCCTCCAAGGCTTCGATCAACTCCTGCGGTAATGATAAAAGTTGGAAAGTTTGAAATGGAATTTTTCCAATAATTAAAATTCTCCCCCCACCTAACTTTATATATTTTTACATTCTCATCACATAAGAAAGTATTATTTTATAATGAATTTGGAAAAAAACGATAATCTATAGAATTTATTTTCGGGGAAAAACTATATGAAACTTTTGTAAAGTTTTGTATAAAGTTAATAAAAAATTGATGTTTGCGTCAACACGTTTGTGACATATTCTTGACGTACCAATGTAAGGTCCTGCTCGAACAATGACAAAGAGGTCCAACTTATGTGCCAATTCAACAAATCGAGTAAAGTTTGCATTGCCCTTCCAATTGTAAGTTTCAGGGCTTGGTTCATGCATGGCCCATTCAACGGCAGTTGACACAGTGTTGAGGCCCGTTCTCTTCAACTTTCTCAATCGATCTTCCCATCCACATTCAGCAATTCGAAAATAGTGAATCTCACCGGCGTGAACGTTAAACTTTTCTCCATTTAAATGAAAATCCCCTTCAGTCACAGTGAAAATATCCCTACTCTCAATTCTCCCATCGTTCTCATTTCCAATCACTAATGCAAAAAAACATATTGAAAGAAAAACCAAAACGTGTCGCGACATTCAGAAAAATTTTATCGTTCATTACACTCGGTGAAATTTTAATTAGGTTATTAGGTTATTACTTAGTAGTTGAAACACTGATGTCAAAAAAACAATTGGCAAATTCTTGTCTGAATTTGCAGTTTATTGAAAGAAATTTGTTAGCAAGTCAAATAAAAGGGACCAAGAGGTAATCTTTCGAAATTGAGATATTTTTTTTCAAATCGAGTAAATTACTTTTTTTGAAATTGAGATTTTTTGATGAAAAATTGGCGCTTGACCCCTTTTGACTTGCTTTGACCCTTAGGGAAAAATTTACTTTTTTTGTCAATATATGACCGATGGAAATATTTTTTTTTTTTAATGCTTTTTAAATACGTGCAGTACATATTTGAATTCCGTGAAGCTATATCCACGCTTCAGTATTGTGTAATTAATTCTTGTCGCGCGCGCAGAAGCTAATTAATATTTACGCGCTACTCGTGACAAACGAACCCTTATATTGCTCCGACTTCTCTCTTGTTTCACCCTCTTATACCTTTAATTAATTCAATTTCTTTGACAGGAACTTGCTATATGGAGATTTTCAGCTTAGTAGAGTTAGCACTTTCCTCTTTTAGTGCACAATATTCAGCTCTAAATTTCAATTTAGAATCGTATAAATTTAATTGTCACGATGAGTCATATAATTTTCTTGCGTGATGCTAGAAACCTCTTTTTTCGTCTATGATCCAAGACGTTTGTTTGTTTGTTTGTTTGTTATTGAGGAGAGGGGATGTTTTTAATCAAAGGAAGAAAATTAGAAAAGCTAGGGTCGATTATTGTCGATTCGCCAATAAAAAAGCTCGAATGTTGAATAAAAAATTCAAGGCACGTTTTTCCTCAAGACCCGCCCGGGTGTGCCGAGAACGATACGAATATCTATTTGTGTCGCGAACCAATAGAAATTACTGCAGTCGCGTTCGAAAGCCCTGTGCTCATGATTTGCATATTCGTTTGAAACAATATCCTCGAGCCAGCGAACTGGTAGGTCGTTTTAACAGTCGGGGGGAGAGGGAGGGTGTCAAAAGAGAAAGAGAGGGGTGTTCCCAAGGTGGCAGGATCGGCAACTGGGGGGATGGAAAACTGCGATGCGAAGTGGAGGGTGTTCGACTGTTTCAATTAAAATAAGCATACGCTACCACCATCTCTAACATTCCTTACTTTTCCCGAGTTTTTTTCCAAGGAAAGAAAAAAGTCTCACCCCCCACTGATATTACGTAACGCCAGCACGACCTGAATGCGAAAACGGTCATAAAAAGACTTTGTTTTTCTCTTTTATTTATTGATCTCCGCCACTCGTGAGTTTGTGCGTCTATCAAATAAGAAAAAAAAACCATTTGCTAGAAAGGGAAAATTATGGATGATGATGATGGTAAATACAAAAGTATATTTTAGGTAGGTACAAAACCTCCGTTTAAAAAAAGGAGATAATATTTGGCTTTGTGTGTGTGTGTGTGTAAGATCCCTTAAATGGGAAATCGAAACGTTTGGGAGATAACTTTCCTCTGGGTGAGAATGTATTCAAAATGGCGTCAAAATGGGTGGAAGAAGAAGAGATGGCGGGTAACCCCTACGATGATACGAAACATATTCCACCCTTAAGGATTCGGAAGGGTGGAGGCACAACCCTCCGCGACCATAAAAATAAAATTCATCGTCTTCTTGGTGCGTTCTTATATGCTACCAATATCACTGGCGTTGAAACGTAAGAGAGAGAGAGAGAGGCCTACAGTGGAGAAGAATTTTTCTAATCCCAGACCGAAAGCGGAGAGACGAAATCTAACCTTTATCATGTCATGGCTAAAGGGATGGCTTGTCTGTTTCAGATAACAAGCCTCCTTTATTCTGACGTACGTATTGATTTTCCTCCGTGATCTGCACAAGTCGCTTTTTATCGACTACATTCCGACTTTCAGTGAAATGCCATGTGCCATGTGGGAGATTATTCACAAGAAAATACTCACGTCACTCAGTAATATCGTCAATATTTTCTTCTGACGTTTCCCGTAACGTTACTTCAACGTTTGCAATTTATATTAATGTAACATTAATTCTTTATTCATAACGTGAATCTGTAATTTGTCAATTTGAATTCATCTATAAATCATGCAATCTGATTTTCTGAATTCGAAAAGAACACGAAGAAAACGAATAAAGTAACTTTTACTATACTTTCATAGTAAAACCTAAACTTTCTGATTTTCTGAATTCGAAAAGAACACAAAAAAACGAATAAAGTAACTTTTACTATACTTTCATAGTAAAACCTAAACTGTCAGAAATTTGTGCGCATTTTTGGCAATTTTTACCATATTCGGAGTAAATTTTGTCACTTCGAAAGAAATTTTACTACGTTTAATGTACATATGTGACGCTCCGCGACAAAAGGTACCTTAGCTTCTAAAAATTTTAGGTTAAGTGATAGTTTTACCTTAATAAATAGTTCCTTTTTAATTAGGTAAAATCAAAAATAGTTTTAATTTCACAGTCTGGATGTAATAAATATTTTAACATCAATAATTTTTATTAAATGTTGATACTCCTTGTGTATTTTCACTCCATAATTCAAAAACATAACCTAAAATTTTTGGTAGAAGGTACCTTTTGTCGCGGAGCGTCATATATTAGTAAAAAAATTAGCGAAATTTACTTTGAACGCAGCAAAATTTACTCCGAAAATAGTAAAAATTTGCCAAAAAATGTTCAGAAACTGAAAACTGTGTTTAGGTTTTACTATGAAAGTATAGTAAAAGTTACTTTATTCATTTTCTCCGTGAATGAATCATGGTCATGCGGATTTAAAGAAAACAAATAGTTTAATATTTATATGTATGAAATGTTTAAGCCATTTTTTTTTTAGGGTGGTGAGTTAACTGTAATAACAAATCGGAGATAAATCCGCATTTATCTGGAAAATAATCCAGAGATAGGATCTCGGGACTATAACTGTAGGGAAAGAGCTCAGAGTTCCCGGGGAGGGGTGGGATTAAAGATTATTTACGTGATGTAGATAACGTTTTTATCTTCTAGTAGCAATCAATCTTTGATGAAAAAAAAGGGGTTGCTTATAGTAAACATTTTCACGGTAGGGCAAGCGAGAAATGCTACCATGTCACGATGTGTTCATTTGTCTCCAAGTTGGTGGCGCGCACACACACCCCTCCTAAGATGACTGCAGATGTTTATGAATCTGCGAGAGTTATCGACATTTTTCTGGCATTTGCGCCCTGTTGAGAGTCAGTTGTGCGTAATAATTGTTAACTCTGAAAGAGTGGAAAATTGATGAATAACGATGAGAAGAGGGAAAACAGATCGAAATTATATGGCTGATTATACTGAATTAAGATTTATTTATTTTGGAAAAACTTTTCTTGACATCTGTCGGACAATTTTGCCATCGGGAAATTCAAATTTTTTCTACTTTCCTTTTTCTACAACATCCTACTTGTAGGATACCCCAAATTTTTTCTTCCCGATGAAAATTTTTATCATTATCATCAAGAAAGTAAATATTTTTTATGAGACGAAACATTTAGTGAAAGTAAGCCTCTCACTGTCTGAGAATAAAAGCAAATGAAATATCTATATAAAAGGATGCAAAGAAGAGAAGGAAGTAAAAGAGCGTATCTGCCTAATGGGTGAGCATTGGTATAAGTTGGCGTGCTTGGTGTTCGCGGCACGCAAAGTACCGAGCCGGCAGAGCAGCCCACCATCGGTGTCAGTCCTCTGATTGACAAGCAGAAAGATTTACCCGCGATTATTATGATCGTCCGTTTCGTTCGTCACTAAAATTACCCCGTAGGTCGGGAGGAGGTCAGCGTTAATTATAGTGGAGGAGGTGGACGGACGGATATCTATCCGTTTATCGGATCACCATCGCCACACAGCAAATGGGTATAGACTCGGGACGGTTAAAATCAGTTGTTGTGTATACTGTGCAGAGAGACTAGTAACAGCCAGAAACATTGACTGAACAAAAGGAGGAACGAAACCGATCGAACAAAGAGCAGGCGAATCCCATACCGAAACACATGCATCGTTGCACGCACGCATGCATACCAAAGCGCATACCACATACGATGCTCTCGTTCGGTTAGATGCGTTACCACACGAGTCTCGTTAACCCTTTGTCAATATTAAACTCTCTGTTTGACAACAGGGACGTTTCTGCGAAAAGCAACGCGACTAATGAGCATCCAAAATCCACGTTAATTCAAAATTGTTTCAACATAAATCTTCTTTTACCGCATAGAAAATAAATTACCATCACACTTCCAAACGAAAATCTCACAATCATATAGTAATACTTTAAGGATGTGTGTGATAATTGCTGGTGCGAAATGCCCAAGTCTAATCTACCTTCCAAGCAGGAAAAATGCGTTCGACCAAGCGTGAATATCCGTTCCACGCCACCTCAATTAGATAATATCGCACAAAATTTGCCATTTCCCGAAATCCTAATTTTTCTCATCCACTTCCGTTCGATTCGTGTAACTCTTTTAGTTTTTAATTTACAAAAAACATGCATGCTAACGAACTGTAACAATGTAATTACTATCCGAAAATCCTATATCTAGTGTAGCAGTATAGGTTTATAAATTCACCAAAGTCATATCCAACATTTCGAAACTAGACCACAAATTTTCATTCTCCATTCACGTGTTTTCGATCAACAAACACTGGTATGAATCCAAAGCAACGCAGCAAAGATCCTTAATCAAATTGACGTTCGATCATCCGGAACGTTTACTAGCATGGCCTAAACAATCTATAGGTACAGTTAACGTATCCGGATGAGTATTTTCTATTGCTGTATTTCGAGAGAGAGAGAGAGAGAGAGATACGTATGCTAATGCTCGTTATAATAATCTGCAAGTTAGTTGGCTGCATATATACAGCAGTGGCGAGAATGCCACACTATCTCGAGTGTGGGATCATGTCCAATGGGGGTGTGAGGGAGCTACGTAAGCCGGTTATCTAAATACCGTAAATAACAACATGCTCTGGCCCTCGGAACTATACCAGCTCTTCCCTCACTTACCCTTTACTCTGCCCGATATACCATAGCTCGACCCCTCACACCTCCACCAAAGCGACTAACTTTCTTGATCCCACATTGACGCTTACTTCCAAAATGCCATTTTCAACCGAAACGATTATTACGCAGCGTTCGAATCTTACCCTAATGTCGAGATATTCCGAAACTCCAAATTGCACTCTCATGTTAATTTCATTTAAAACTTTATATTTGCCTAACTGTTGAACCTAAATTTGGAAAGTGATATACAGTAAGTGGAATATTATAATTAGGATGGAAAGTAGGAAAAAAATAGGAAGTGGTATCCGACAAGTGGGGTGTGTTAAATAAAATGGGAAGTAGAAAACTGAATTTAGGAAGTGGGATACAGCGAACAATGTGATAATTAGGATGATAAGTAGGAAGAAAAGTAGGAAGTGTTATACCACTTCTTAATTTTTTTTCTTATTTATTATCCCATTAATTATCAGATTCTATTTGCTGTATCCTACTACCTACCTCGTAGGAGATAGTATAATATCCTACTACTATTTCATATTTTTAACACATCCTACTTGTCGGATACCACTTTCTAATTTTTTTTGCTACTTCTCATCCTAATTATAATATTCCAATTACTGTATACCACTTCCTACTTCTCACTTTCTTGTTTCCTTATTGTTTACCACATCCTACTTCTTACATACCACTTTCTAAATCTTTCTTTCTACTTTCCATCCTATCTATCACATCCTATTTATCACGTAACATTTCCCCAATCCCACTTTTCTTTCCTATTTTTATTATACCACATCCTACTTGCGGCATATCACTTCTCTACTTATCCTTATTTTTATTACCACATCCTACTTGCGGCATACCACTTCTCTACTTTTCCTTCTTATTTTTATTACCACATCCTGCTGATGGCATACCACTTCTTTACTTTTCCTTCTTATTTTTATTACCACATCCTACTTGCGGCATACCACTTCTCTACTTTTATCCTACTTTTCCTTCTTATTTCTATTACCACATCCTACTTGCGGCATACTACTTCTCTACTTTTATCCTACTTATTTTTATTACCACATCCTACTTGCGGCATACCACTTTTCTACTTTTATCCTACTTTTCCTTCTTATTTCTATTACCACATCCTACTTGCGGCATACTACTTCTCTACTTTTATCCTACTTATTTTTATTACCACATCCTACTTGCGGCATACCACTTCTCTACTTTTCCTTCTTATTTTTATTACCACATCCTGCTGATGGCATACCACTTCTTTACTTTTCCTTCTTATTTTTATTACCACATCCTACTTGCGGCATACCACTTCTCTACTTTTATCCTACTTTTCCTTCTTATTTCTATTACCACATCCTACTTGCGGCATACTACTTCTCTACTTTTATCCTACTTATTTTTATTACCACATCCTACTTGCGGCATACCACTTCTCTACTTTTATCCTACTTGTCCCTCTTATTTCTATTTCCACATCCTACTTGCGGCATACCACTTCTCTACTTTTCCTTCTTATTTTTATTACCGCGTCCTACTTGCGGTATACCACTTCTCTACTTTTATCCTATTTGTCCTTCTTATTTCTATTATCACATCCTACTTGCGGCATACCACTTCCCTACTTTTATTCTTCACATATTTTCAGTACTCTTGAAAACGGAAAGTTGAAAATGTAAAATACAATGTGGAATAATTAAAAAAAAAAAAAAACTATTGGGGGAGGATTGGGGGATTGGGGGAGGATGAAAAGTAGGAATGAAAATTCCAGTAGGATGAAACGAAGTATAAAAAAGAAGTTGGATGAATAATGGAGAAAGTGGAAAAGTTTCATACAATCATTGCCCTAGTTTCTTAATTATATAAAATATATTGATCTGTTTCATCTTGCGGAACGAAGTAAAAAAGATTTATTGACTGAAATGTATATAGGCTTTATATTTATATATATATATATATGTAGATAGATGAAACTGATGCTGATGTTGATGCAGTTGATGACAGTGGTCATATATATAGAACAACTGTTGTTGCTTTGCCAGGTCAGCAGATGGACAAAACTGACCAATGCTTTCAAAGGGACAATAAACCTCATACATTGTATATATATCTACTCAAGGCTATTGTTATCGTTATATGACTCGCATCGCATCTCAATCCAATTCTGATTCGATACATTGAGAATTGTTCCAGAGCAGATTGTCCGGTTAAGAAACACGTGCAAACTTTGCGGGAAGTATTTCAAAGCAAATATTTACTGCTGCGTGGGATCTCCCTCTTTTGTTTATTCTTTTCATTCTATACAAAATATTCCGACAAAATCAAACATTATTCCGCAGAGAAAAATAGGAGAAATGATTAGTTATTTTTTCTAAATAAAAAAAAGAATTTCTTCCTTATTAGTATTTTTTCTCTTTTTTATTTAGGAAAAATATTTTTATTCACGACTATAATTTTATTTCGAGATATTATCACAGAAAAGCTAAAGCGGATCAAAACGTTGCAAAATGATGCTCCCAAAGTTCTGAACGTTCAAATGAACGAAATTTGTTTCTTCCTTCTTCAAATTACAGTTTTATTTTAGCAATATTGCTTAAAATATCGAAGAATAAATTATAAACTTTCTTAATTTTTAATTCACGTTTTTACTTTTAATTGAAGCTAATAATTATTTTGAATATTTGTATCAGAAAAAGATTTCGTTCATTTGAACGTTCTTAACTTTTGGCTGATGCAATTTGTGCAAATGATCCAAGAAAGCAGTATAATTTTGCAAAGTTAGATGTTTGTTATAAATTATTTTTAATAACAAAGTTTGAAATCGTTAGTAGTAGTTTTGGAGATTTTCCTCAACATTTGTTTTAATTCGGAGATATTCATTTGAGGAAAAGAAGAATTTCCATTTTTTCTTATCTAAATACTGAAAAATATTTTTTTCTGAATTGATACTTAATATATTCTCCTCTGGGCTTTTGACTGATGTTTTGTTTAATTAATTAATTTTTT